>MU912323.1:0-54313 GCA_036418165.1 Cooperia oncophora
GGCTTGATGTGGGCACCCTCCGCCACAGTCTGCATTTATTGGAACATCCAAAACCGTTCAACCCCCCCGCCACGATTGATGGGTGCGATAGGATTGTGTGAGGAGGGGGATAGAAGGCCTACTATTCTCCGGGAGGGTAGAGTGGACATGGCCCTTGTACTTCATCTAACACAGCAGCGGCTGTGCATCATTCAGAGATGCTTTCGATGTCTGGAGATTGCACCAATTTCTTTTCTCAGTAACAGACAAAAATGTGTGGTGTTTTGAATGGAAATATCCCACTAAATACATCGCGCTCTTTATTCAACGAAGCGTTCAGCCGGCCCTCTTCACATTGAGATATGGATATATACAAAGGTGAGCCAAAAAGACATATTGTTTTCTTTGACTTCGAGGCGTTTATAAGTCACACGTTTACTGACGATCGGACTTCTCTACCAGCATATTAGAAAGCATATGAATACCAACTGTATGCTCCACCACAGCCCGGGAGGACGCCGCTTCGAGAGATTCTGTTCACGCGTCTTGGCGTGGGTACTGATCATGCGAATGTTGATTTGGCTCCCCACTGAAACCCACCCTGTTGTGCTCGCCTCAAACCGGGTAACATGAGGTCGTCAGGCCAGGTGATGCAACTTAGATATTCCGTCTTCTCCAGGGTACTCAACCCGTTCATTCCAAGTAGGCGAGAGTTTTCCAACGCCCTTCTATTCGTGTGAAGCCCACTCAATCCGTGTCAGCAGTACCAAAGTTTCCGACACACGTAGGGCGACGACATGGTGGAAAGATATTTCTTCTTTTTGTCCATTTAATCGTCAGCGTTCACTCTCAGTTCGAGGTCCACGAGAAGAAATATACCATCTTTCACATCCAGAACTTTCCGGGTCCATACTACCAACCCGAGGCCTTGCGACGACTGCGGTGTATATGATGTCTAGCAGTAGCGACGTTTGTCGGAGCTTGCCGATCGATGCAGGTGTTTTCAGGATCGAGAGTATGTTCCCCAATTAGCTGTCCATGGGTTACTTCCAACTAGAAGTTCGCAGTGTTTGGAGGGACATGAATTCCAAAGGTCTTCTTTCAGTCAGGCTGCGCACTGGAATGATGTCATATTTTGGTGTACATGAAGCGTGATCGGTGACAGCCAGGCTCCTGTCATAGAGGAGGCATCTCGGCGTACCTTTCGCCTGGTTACTCCGTTATCTAAGTCCTCTGCCTGAGTCGCGAACTTTGTCTGTTCATGTGACTCCGGTACGACAGTGTCTTTTTTTGCCCTTCCCCTGGATATCCGTGCGTTGCCCTAACTCTTCGTGAACTCGTTACATACTCTCGTATATTACCGAAAATTGATTTGATGCTGATAGACTGTTTCCATTGAAGAAGCTGAACGGGCAACATTTTGCTGTGAAATTCGAATCTAATCTTCTTGTTCATTCAGCTGGAATTACGAGTCAGAGGATCTTCTGATTTCAATTTCCTCCTGGATTATTGACATGCAAGCCACCCATTTGCCTCTATCGTTGGCATCGAATAATCTGAACGAAAGCAAGTATTAAAGGAAGTGGTGGCCGCAGTGTAGTAGCGTAGTAGAGGCGGGGCATTCTTCGCGTGTCCAGTGGAAGGGGCTGCAAAGGCAGCAAGAATATCTAATACAGCACTGAACTCAAGCATCTCACCAATGGTTTTGTGCGAAGAACCGCCCAGCCCCCAGAACCGTGCCACTGCCGTTAAGCCTTAATTTGATGAGGGTCTTCGGACTTCGACTTGGTGAATTTCAGCGCTACCTACTAGCAACCAGCTCTGCCAATGCTGATTCACCACTCCTTATCGTTCGCTGCCAACGCACGCCTGAGAAAAATTTGGAATGAAACTCTGTTTCGAAGCTTGAATTTTTTTTTAAAGAACGTACGTAATCGTCAGAAGATCACCGTCTTGCACTTTGAGTCTTTGTGCCAACCCTCTGAAGTGGAACCTCTATGCTTTACTTCATAGGTTTAAAGACTGAAACAAGTTTTTCACCACGGACATCATTCGGTTGGAGATATTTAGTCCGTACGATCACTCCACCCTTTTTTTAGGGGGACGGCTGTGTTGGTGCGAACCTCCCCCCCCCCCTCGGCCCTTGTCCTCTTTCATCGAATCGAGCTCGAGCGGGGAAGAGAGGGTGGGCGTAGGGGCACAATAGCACATGTAAACAGGAAAAAGTTGCAAGCATTAGACCCCTCCACCAATTTCAAATTCTTTCCCAGCTTCCTGCCACATTTTCCGAAATTTTCCTGAACAAGGTCCCCAAAAAATCTTGCCGTCGAGCGGAGAGGGTATATAGTACGCCGTGAAACCGAAACATCACAAAAGTCAGCTACACTCCCAACCACCCTGGCAAGGCCCGAAAGTAAAGCGACCCCCCCCCCCCCGAACAATTAGCATATAGCAAGTACGACCCCCCCCCTTTACAAGTTCGTGAAGCGAAAAAAATCAACTATCAAACGAAATTTTCCTCAGCCCAAATACCACCCCACCTCTCCTGGCGGCCAAATACGACCCACCCTTTGTTGGGGATCTCGCATTTATCACTTGAAAACTTTCTGCAGAAGAAAAGCTAAGAAATCTCCTACGCTCTTTCCATTGAAGATGCCACCATTCTCGCCTTCACACTCGGGCAGATAGTTGACTTTCCTGCAGTCATACTTGTCTAAATGCTGTTCTTTCGCTTCTGTGATGGAGAGGTCATGACTTGGTTTTTTCCAGTTATGCTGAACTCACACCACTCTTCATCGCGAACATTGTAAGCCTCGTCCACCATCCATGGCACATGCCGTTTCGGGCGAGATACACTTGGTTCAGTTGGATTCACTCGAACATCCTGCGATTTGTCTGGACATCCTTCAACAGAGATATAATTAACATTCTACCTTTCAGATACGTTGCCTTAGAGTAAAGGTAAGTATACGTTGTCGCCACTTTCGAGGATCCTCGTCCTTTTCATTGCGAGCGAGAAAGGTCAGCAGTTGCAAAGGTACACCACTTTCATCGCTACAAAATGCTCCAAAATGAGGCTAGAGGGAAGAGATAGCCAGATGCCGTTTCGGATTCCACTCACAGAGACGCAACGTGCCGCACGACGAGGCATGTGTCTGACCATAAACAAACGCGCTACTTGTCTGCATCCTCTCACATTTCGCTGTTCCTTACACCTGGACGTTGTTCGCTGCGAAATGTCGACATCGACTCACGTGCAGCGTGTTGTGGATAGCGGGTGGATTCCGAAATAGCCTTCAGCTATCCCAGCCCACCAGCTTCATTCATCGTACGTTTAAAGGCAGTTGGCACGATAAGTCGCTATACAGATGAAGGATTTATACGACTGGCTTAAGAGAATTCCGTGACCTCGGACAAGCGCTCCGTGGCGCCTTTTCCAAGGAGGGTACCCCTATAATGCCCTATCGAGCAACAACAATCCGGTCCCAAAAACCTTCCTCGCCCGCCCGCCCACAAACGGACGACCGTTCCTGACTCTCGTATTCATTCATTTGCTGAGCAAATTATGGAGCACACCACATAGCGCTCATCACTAGATCATTAGGCCGAGCGGGAACCATCCGGGCTGGACTGCCTCAAGGTGACGAAAGAGACACTTACTAAAGCCTTTTTGATCATGGTCAGTCATGCCGTCTTGCAAGTATTAAGTGTGCACTGTTCCTAGAGGCACCGTTTCACGATTCCGCACCGTGGCTAATGGGGATACAAGTACGAGTGCCGAAGGTACGATATCTTTCGTAAAAAAAACTATTTGATGGGAGGAACTGGCACGTGCTGGCAGGAACGCAGGTAAACGAGCGGCCTGTTAGTACTAGTACGTAACATGGAACCACGTGGCGTCGGCTCGAGCTTCATGTGATGAACTTAGCTATCCAGATTTCTGTGCACTTCACCGCTTCGAAAAGAGTAATATGATTGTTGGTTAGAACCAGGCCACCTATTCACACTTCTTTTCGTTGCGGGTGATGGGCTGCAGGCCGTGTCAAGGGGATGGGCTTGGCGCGGCGCTAAGCCCGTTTTTTTCAGCAAGCAGCAGGTACGTCGTTTGTATAAAATGCTTTTCTACCGGTTTTTGTAGCCTACCCGCTTCAATAACTAATGGGAAGCTCGCCTACTCGCTTCAATAACTGATGGGAAGCGGGCTGGCAATGCGCCAAGCCGGCCTCATTGATATGCCCCCTGACACGCAGTGAACAACGCTGTATAGTGATGACTCCGATTCTCTATTTTTTGCGAGGTGTTCCTTTAAAAGAGACTGTTATATTAAATAGTTCAACGAATTTTCTGCCGTAGTTGAGCTAACAACAAAGGAAGTGATCTCTATTCTGGAGAGCTTCCGAAGTTCAAACTTTCAAGATTCAGGGACTCACCAAAAACGAGCGTCGACGATGCAAGGAGCACCAGCGTCACGAAGTTCATTTTCGGCTGACAAAAGGCTTCTCGGTCACTTTTATAGTGAAATTTATAATAAAGTGAATAACATCAATGTTTATATTACTCATGTGCATTCTCTGAGCATACTAATGCTATTTTTCGTGTGAACTTTTTGTTTTGATTTGATTGAAATGTCATTCCGCTGATCAGCTGAAAATTTCCGCCGAAGTCGCCTGAAGATGCTGCACTTCTCTGTTAAGGTAAATGTAAACTACTTCTCACTAGCCGCAACTTCAGAACTATCTAAAACTGTACACTTCGTTCCAAAATTACACAAGAGTTCCTCGCATGACACAGGGGTTCCTCATGATGGAAAAAAGCATTCAAAGTTTTTTTTCATTTATTCTTGCTTGAAGTACTGCTATCCGTGTATGGAATTCAGAGAAATTCTTACATTCCGGACCATTCACTCATTGTTCTTGAAAGGATAGCCGTACTCGTATGCGAAGATGAGAACATTGCCTTTCACTGGCTGAACCTGAAGGGTTACGTTTGCTTGGGTAAAGTTCTTCTGCTCCGTTCCTTCAAAATCCTTCATCATACTCCACAGTCCCCTTCTTCCTCCGTGGCTAAAAAAAGGATAAGAAAAGAAAACTAATGAAAAGTTGATTGCCGCTTCGAAAGATTATTCAGCAGTGATCCATGAAAATGTAAATGATGTGCGAAGGTGGTGTAGTCCGCAACGGACCCTTCTACCATATTTCGTAGTAAAGGCGTCAAGACGTAAATTAGTCCCGGTGACAGATTCTTCTCCTCAGTGCTCCTGCCCACAAATCTCGCCTTCCGGCGGAAAACGATGCCACCAAAAACTTGAGTGGATTCGACATTGTCGCCTGTGATGTCGCGGGGCGTTTTTTGAGGAATCAGCTGACTGGATGCCCCAGCTCGCGGTCTTTTCGCCTCACACGCCTAAAACTGCTTGAGGCTAGAGGGATCCTGTCGGAGACATTTCCAACTTTTAGTTTGCGTTTTCTCTCCACTGACGGGTCCTTTAGAACTTCCCGTTCATGTTGTAAGCTTTACCTACGCTTTCGTTCCGGACCTTGCCTGCATTTAAGGCATTCATACAGGTGCAGAATGCAAACGTTTGTTAGAACCGCGGCATTAACTCATGAAAGAGGTTCTGGAAAGTGAGCTCGTTGGGGCTAGTGAAGTAATGCGAATCAGTCTGACCACGGAATTCAGAAGAATCCCTAGAGAAATGGGAGGTCTACGACAATCACTTGGGAGGAGCACTTGTGACAATTTTAGCGAAAAGGAACCACATATTTGGATCCCACGGCGGAGAGCCTAACGTAGAAGGTTTACTGCTTCTCTGGTTTGCGAGAAGGCTTTGACTAGAACCAAGTGAGCCATGTTACATAAATTATCGCAGTTTTCCTTTTCACTGCTTTACGTTTCATCTACTTTTTTCTATCCTAGTCATCGATTAAAGTGAATACTGGTAGGACTATTCAAGAGCACTGGAAGTTTTTTTGCGAGAATATCTTCTTCTGGCACTGCTTAAAGGAACGATCCGGGGTCAGGTATAGAAGCTGAAAATATGGCATAGAGAGGGTAGTGTGGTTCCCGACGAACAACTTTGTACCGGTTTCGCGACAAAAAAGAATGTAAGGGAAGGGCGCTATAGCGCAGGATAGGTTCAGTGACGCCTCCTTTTCCCCAGTGACTTCGCCTTCAAGGCCTCTTTCTAGTGAAAATCGAAGCTTCAGGACGATAAAGCACGAAAATTGTCTTTTGTACGGTCGTAGAGTTCTTATCGGTGAATCAGCTGCGCGGATTGTGTTGGAGAGGGAATTAACAGAGCACGTACAAACTGGGATGGAATGGGTTTCTATCTAGGGCATTTCTCATGATTTTTTCTGCTTTTCTTCTTCACATCGAGTTGCTCAGAACCTTGCCGTCTATATGAAACCCCTATCACTATCTAAGATGACGAATGATCGCTAGGTTTTGTCTTTAACAGCGAGCGACTCTGAAGAAGCCGTTGTCAAACTTCTTAAGTACGGTTTTCCTTATTCTGATGAGCTGGTTTCGGAGGTAATTCCATTCCTCGGTTCCGAGTTCAGCTTGTGTGCCTTGCCTCTTGCTATGTCCCCTGCCCTTTCGTCGGTCGATAGGCAACAGTAATCTGTCACAGCGTCAGAGGCTAATTTGTCGGAGCTGCTACTCCACCGGTTACTGACGATTCCAACTGTCGCACATTTGACCGGCATACGAGCAAATGGGCGGCTGGCTCATTCGGTGTGCTCACTTTTGTGCCTGAGTCGGCTAGTATATGCCGTGAAGACTGAGGGCAGAGTGGCGTCTGGCGCGACTTTTTCGTTCCATATAGCGTGGCTTCCGGCTTCGGCACCATGTCTGGCATTTGTATTCCGTTATTATTAGACATATGTGCTCATCCGCAAACATATATCCCGTGAACGTCTTCAGACCCCATTAGTAGGCAGCCATCACATTGATTCCACGTCTTTTTCATGATCGTAACTTCTTTTTGTATTAGTTCCTTTGAGTTGTGTGTAGCAATTTGGCACTTTTTTGAAGCGCGTAGGTGCCGATTCTAAAAAAAATAGCTCACATGTTGCCGATAACTCTGCGAGGCGGAACTCGTGAAACCGGTGCGAATTTCTTTGAGTTGTCAATGCACATCCACCCCCAAGCGTTCAGAAACCTCGTTGCATCCCTCCAGGTTCTATAAAAGTTTTCATGATTCTCGGAACTTATAGTTTTCAACATTCCGAATATTTCGGCATGCTTAGCTAAAAATAGACAGAGTCATTGGGACTCGTAAAAGGGCCAAAATGAGCAAGGATTTATGCCTTAGAAACCTGTAACTGAAAAGCTCGTTCGGTTGGCAATATCGAGGTCAATTCTGCGGAAGATGAGGTCAATGGTTACATTCTGCCCTTGAAGGGAATTTTCGCAAAATGGTCATCTTCTCAACCCTTTCCTCAGCTTGCCTATTCGACCTTCCATTCTCCTGAACTTTCCAATCCTTATCACATAGGAGTTGTTTTCAGGAGATCTGCACTTTATCACCGAACTACTGTCCTTCGACCGTGGAGAGGAGAGGAGTATATAGTGCACTTAAAATAAGAAGAATTGAGAAAACTCAGCAGCTTTAAATATTTCAGGCAATGCGCCACCGCCTCCCAAAAAACCAAGATGTTCTAACAGAAAGGCCTGAACCAATGGTCAGGCCCTACACTTTAGGCTCGTACTCAGCTGGCCGTGATAAATTAGTTGAAGGTAGGTGTTTAGGTGGCAATAGAAGGACCATCAGAATGGTTTCTATCTAGAGCTTATACCCCTCCCTCCGACCCTCGATTCTTCAAACATGTGTTTTAGTCATGCATTTTGATCGAAATGATATATGACCTGTACATCTGGCGGAACGGAGCCACTGGCCCGACCCCTGACCGGGTCTGCTCACGAGCTCTTCCACAGCCGAAGAGAATAAAGTTTTTTGAGATTTCCTCTAAGGGATGTCCAACATGGATGTCATTAGTGTTTCACGCTGCAATATACTTCATAAGCTGTTTTATTCTCAAAGGCAAGTAGCCCGATAAATCGACAAGGCGTACGCGGTCGATACTCCTAGCGCACAAGACTATTGCTGTGTTGCACCATCTCCAACCTAGGGCACAGTACAGAGCCTAACCAAGGTGCAACGTGCGACCAAGACGCCCACCGCAGCAGTCCGCCCACAAATGCCCGGACAGCCGCGTCGACTCTGGTACTCATATCGCTTCATTTATAAAGTACAATTGATATGGAGCGTTGCTATATGGATGTATGGATACACAAGTGCAGCCATATCTATCGAAGCGGTTGTGGCACGATGCCAAAGGAAACTCGTCCTAAAATACTCGTCCAACCCTGTGCAGAACAAAGTTTTTGAGCTGTTTTTCGCCGTCTAACTTCGTTTTGTCACTTTCCCAGTATGTAGCAACCCTGTTACTATTTTTGAGCAAGTAGCTATTCTGCATTGTGCCTTCAAGGAAAGGTACCATAGGGCACATTATATGCAGCCACTTTTGACCTAGAAGGGTTACCATTTAGTAAGCATTTTAGTACCCATCATCGGCTTCTTCACTTCTTCTATAGATTTCAGACATAGCCCGTTTAACCACTGTCGAGTCACTCGCTCGACATCTCTCTCCGTCTGATCGACCTGGTGGCACCGGTTTGTCGATCATCATTCTAACGCCTTCATCAAAAACACATCCATTGCTGCCGTGCATGGAAAACACCCCCCGATTTGATGAGAAATCGGCCCTTCAACTCTGTCTCATCACATCAGCTTCTTGCCTTGTCAAGTTCTCACCTCACTCGTGCACCTTACCGTACACTGGTTCACGCTAACCAGTTATGAGTCATACTTCTCCGCAGGACATTCTTTTTGCTAGTGAGACTGGAGGGACTGTAGTCCTTCGTCTGCACCTCTCAGTGATTTAGAAAAACCTATGCTGTCGTTCCGGCAGCTTCTTCTTCTAAATATATTTATGAATCGGAGAGAATCGGACTTCTTACTGTCTAGCACTGATTGACCGTATGGAACAGAATAGGTCCTACGCTGGGCAATCCTTGGTGGGGGTCGTATTTGGTCGCCGGAATTAGGGAAAGGGGTCGTATTCGGGTGGGAACGTTTTTTTTTCTGAGCGCGAGAAAATTTTCCGATTGCTAGTGGATTTTCTGCGATTTTTCCGTTTCACATGTGTTGTATAGCTCGTAAGATGGCATGCAGGATGAAAAAAGGCAGGGAAAAATAGTGGTGTCGTACCATAGGGGAAAGTTCGGGTAGGCTGTATTCTGCAGAAATTTTCCCCAGCGATGGAACGCACCCTGCTATGGAAGAAGGGTCCAGAAAATGACATGGATATAATTAAAATGCCGTAGTTGTCCCTTCGAACAGCTGAGTCTTACCGCTCATTCGAAAAATCTGCAACCTGAAGTTCAACTAATTTTCCAGCAATAGTAAAAGATCAACCTCATATTTATTTCTGCTTTTTTATTCATATCTGATGACACTGCTAGTAATTCACAATCTGATTCAATAAAGCAACCCCGCTTTCCTGCTATGGTACGACCTCACGAGGACAAATCCACAAATCTGTCCTTTGGCTGGGTTGGTCACTGCAGTGCGCAGAGCAAACCCCATTCAGAATGCGTCTGCCACTCTGAGTGATGGTGAGTGCGTGGCAATTATTTTTTCAAGGATTCCGCTACAAAGCGGGTTTTTTGACAATCTTGCGCGAAGCGCCCATCGCACATATATTGCACACCGTGGATCCCACTACATGCCCCGCCCCCAGATAACCCCGCCCCTTTCTTGCCGCGACACAAATTACATCCACCTCGAATACATACATATTCATATAAAGGGGGGCCAAAAAAAGACTTTTTTCTTCCTCGATTTTCGAGGCGCTATAAGTTAAACTTTAGTGAATTTTTATCAGACATTTCTACCACCATATTAAAGAGCATATCAAATACTATCACGATATCCGCCACAGCCTTTAGGAGCGCCATTGAGAGGTTCTTCCGTCAGTGGTGCGTGAAGCTCAGCGAGATGCTGTTGTCTCCGCCACTGTAGACGCACCCTATTGAACTCTACCCACACCAAGGTGACTGCGGTTTAGGTCGGGTTACTGCTTAATATTCCACCTTATTCAGGTACTCAACGCCCTTCCATTCCAAGTAGGCAAAAGTTTTCCCAACGACCTTTGATTCCATTGTGGTGTCACCAATCCTGTAGCAGTACAAAGTTTCACAAGAAGGTACGGGCGACGAAATGTGGAGAGGATATTCTTCTCGAGTTGCTCGATGCAACCGCCAGCGCTCACCTTCAGTCCGGGGCCCACGAAGAAGATATTCGTCTCTCCACTCCAGGTACGTCCGGTCCCCACCATCAACTGGCCCCCTTGGCGACTGAGTGAAGATGATGTCCTAGACCGTAGCGACGTTGGCGGAGCTGCTCGATGATGGGAGTCTTCCATATCGAAGAAGAACATGCTGCTCCCAGGTAGCTATTTATGGTGACTCCATAACTAGAAGTTTCGGCAGCTGTTGCGGAGGTGACATGAATTCCGAAGGCCTTCCCCAGTCAGGGTTGCGGCTGGAGATGACTTCAATATTTTGGTGTAACATGAAGGCGATGGCGAGAAGCCAGCTCCTGCTTATAGAGGAACACCTTGGGTATCTTTCGGCCTCGTACCCGTATCCACGTCTTCTCTCCTGGGCAGCGAAAACTTTGCTGATTTGTGACTCGTCAAAATGTCTTTTTTTGCCCCCCCCCCTGTATACCTTAAAGGCACATTCCGCGATTAAAATGAGTGCTATGATCTCTAAATGTGTCGGACAATCCGGAAGGCATTTTGAGGCTGCGCTACTTTCAAAATGTGAAAAACGGCAAGAACTCCGCTAGAAGCTGAATAAATTAGGCCATGGACACCCCTTAGGCCCATTCCGACCCTCACCGCTGCTAGCTACTAGCTAGTAGCCACATTACCGTTCTCTATAACATTTCGGACTTGCTTTTTCTGCTGCTTTTCTCCTCTAATCAGATACTTTAGCACTTTTTCGTGCCCTATTTGAGTTTCCGTTTCCCAGCAATTTGCGGTCGCGAACTGTGCCTTTAAACTACATCCCACACTGCATCTATAATCACTTGGCACCAAGAATGGACTTAGTCAAGGCCGAAATACCCTATGTCCCTGATATTGACATGAGCAATGATTTGTATTTGCTGGCTTGGTCATAGCGCAAACCAGGATATGAAGGATCAGGGCCGAGTTCACACCGAGCACTGCTCATGGATTTGGTAGTCCTCACCAGGGCACATCCTGCCGTTGGGGAAATCTTTCGCAGGACAGGACTCCGCTACCCCTCGAAAATCCCTCCTCTGGACGACTCCCCACTCCTCCTAGTTCTGCCCTTCCCCATCTCCCTACCATCTTTCCAAAACTCACGATATCTTACCGACGTATTACTCAGAAAAACTGCTGTCGATGAGGGGCTCATATTACGTGTCAGTGAAAACGTGAAAAAAAGCAGGACAAAGTCGGCAACCAAGTACACTTTCCTCAATTGCAAGCAAGCCTTCCTCCCTGTCCAATACGAGCCCCTCCCCCCCCCCTCACCCTCGCCGGGAATCCTCAATTTACCATGTGCCTCATACTTTTTTTATCCATGTTAGCTTCGCGGTAAGCCATCCTTCGTGCATTTGGGATCATATATTAATCCCCTATTACAATCATCATCAATTACTTTCCGATATCACTGTCTCCCGGATGCCGCTGCAGCCGTCGGCGGGAAGCTCCCAACGCTGGCCGTGGGTTCAGAACGGGGCTGAGAGGGTGGTGGTAAGATCTGCGGTGAGATTAGTGGAAACCTGAGACCCCAGTGGATGGCAGAACGGCTGACATCGTCAGTTAAACTCACCGACCTCATCCGGTTTCCCTCATCCAGATTTTCTTATTAATATCTTTTCCATTAAGTTCTCATCTTATTAAAGACTTGATCGATTATTTAATTGGCCTGTTAAATGGAAAATCTTGATGGGAGTGCTGAGCTGGTTGAGGTTCGCTTTCGTTCCAAAAGTTTCCTTACCACCCAGCCCAAAACCTGGGGCCTGCCCTTTCGCCTTGTTAAAGCTTGTTTACGGCTCACTAGATAGTAATTCATACAAGTTGGTTAGAACGAACCAGATAGGATGGCATCCAATATGCTTCTGTTCCCTCCCATTTGATCGTTAAATTAGTTTCTGTGAGAACAACAGAACAGGTTCTAGATAATGCAATTGTTGCCCTTATGTCCTATCTTTCAGCGCCTCAGACGGACCAGATAGAGTACATAGAGTAGTTTTCCATAGAATCTGTGTAGAACCCTAAGCACCATACGTAAATGTACTTCATCACGTGACCATGATGTCACGGTCTGAAAGGGACTGCTGTCTCTTTTTTACTCAAACTGTTACTGTTTTGTCTACTTGTCGGTAAGATAGGCAATTCTTTGGACTGGAAATTCGGTCAGTTGGCTATTTTTCTTTACTGTAACATTCTTTTAGTTCGCCTGTCATCAGTCCTACTGATTTCGCATCGATACAGTTCTACTCCTAGGTGCATCAATTAAAGCTGTTTTTACAGCATAGGCGTGTCCCAAAGTAGTTGACGTGACAGTCGCCTAGCATGACATTTTTTCTGGAGTTACGGTAGTGAGGAGGAGCGTGAGAGGTCATTGTGAGTGCCGAATAAGCGAGCGCCAAATTGATGAACTTCGACAGCTCACAAAACATCCTAATCTCACTATCGAATTATCATATTTCTAGGATATTTCTTGAGTAGGCGGGGCTAAGTGGGGGGAAAAAGAAGGAAAAACGAAACGAGAGAGCGAACGCGCAGACGGAAAGCGCCAACAGAGCCGCGAGCGTGATTCGCGCGACCTGTTTTAGACTCGTTCCATCTGTACCTACTACCAAGAATATCGATTCGATTTATTACTATTGATCGATGATCATACTTTTTTGTTAATTTTCTCTTCTAATGATCTCATTTCGTCGCAGTTCCCATTACCACAGGTCACACTGATGACGATAGACCTGTAGAAGTTATTGCTTATTTTATTCGTTTCAAATTCATAATAATTTTTAGTGCTATTGGTTGAATTAGGCAGTAACCTATCGTGAACTGCGCATAGCAGTAACCTACCTACCAGTAACTATTGTATTCTCTCGATTTTTAGATTTCGACATGTTCGTGGTTCAACAGTGATGTTAATTTTCGCTACTCCATTTCTACACGAGCGAGTGATTTCCGTCCGATTGGGTTTCTCTGTTTCTCTCTCTCCGAAAGTCACCTCGAAAAAGGGTCTCCTTGTCACCTCCGTAACTCATCAATTTGCTACGAGTATCGACGATGGTGTAGCGCCACTGTGACGAGCTGTCATCAGCGATCGGTACATTCGAAGATTTACCGCCCATGGAGGCAGCTACATCCAACCATTCTCCATTTTCGACCCGTTGCCTCAACTTTTCATTTTTCATATTTTTCCTCACTTTCATAGTCCTCATCTGTCCGACTTCTAACCTTGAAAACATTGCTTTACTATCTTTTGACAGCTTACAGATCTGCCGTGTCGCTGTTTCTGGTTTCATTAGTATATAAGTATTTCACTATTTCCATTTTTTCTATGATACCGCTTTCCACCTGGTCGCGTGTGACGCACCGGCTTACTGCTCTTCCCTGAAAATTTGTCCTGTTCTTGGAATCCTCCTAAAAGCTTCAGCCAACGGAATTCCTCTACCAAGTAGGAAGTTCTCGTATTGTTCGTGGGTGGCTGATGTTTAATTGACTGAATTGGACAGCGTTTTGTCGTGCGATCTTATCATATGTGGGGGTCACGCTCATTGAACAATTTCGAAACAAATGCTGGAAAATTTGTAAAATTCTCATTTCTCGTTTGTGAAACCCTTGGATGGTTGAAGGAGACGTTCAAGTCTCTCGAATGGACCGGCAGTCAGAATGGCACAGAGAAACTAAAGTATAGAAAGTCAAAGCCAAGTCAAAATTTTTTAATACTAGAAAAGTCTTAGTAATGTAAGAATCTGGTGAGCAATACTAAATTGGGATATCTTATCTGATTGCAATTTATCCTGGGAACAGGATGGACAGTGACACTAGCGCTCCCACGTCTACCAGGCCTCTACCTCCAAGACCGTAAATTTGCTGCCATACCTTTTTGGAAGGTAAATACCCTAACATGTGCATTGGTGGACCCAGCGAATCACTTTGTAATCCGAATAGCCCGTCGCTACAGTTCTGTATGAAGTTAAAATGTATGGCGCATTGCAATGATTGGCACTTTCAAAATTTTTGAGTTTCAAGCTCCACCTCTCGCCATGAAGGACCTGAGTGGCGGTTAAATCACTCAAGGAGTTACATATTTATAACAAAATGGTTCATCGAATAGTAATGAGTCACCTGTGTTTGGAAACAGAATTTTCGAAGCGCTGTAAGCTGACGGAACGAATGTGAGCTGAAGTACAAGCGCTGGGATGTTCGGCTTGAATCGGGAATTTCGCGCTTTTGCCCGTTCCTTTCGTTAGTTCATGCTGAATAACAGATGTCACTTTGGTGAGATCTGCAACGCTTGTTAAGCTGCGAAATAGTGCGAGATGGCCACTCTCGTCGCACGAATTTGCAGGTAGCCTGTACTATCCGAGTTGAGTACCATTCTTTGCCCCATCAAACCGAACTGCGCCAAACTCTGCTGCTGAGAAACAGTGCCCTGATCCTGAAAAATAGGCAGCGTCCCTGACTGCGGGTGAAATACTAGCTAGAGCCCTCCTCATCTTGGAATGTGCAGTCATGAGAAATTCGGTACCATTCGTTGTCGTACAAAAATACAGAATTTCGTAAGCTTATGTTAGGTTCGATTTTGTAAGCATTTTACGATTTTTCATTCGATTTATTACTTATTCTCTGCTAATCTCTACTGCTCACTTAGCACGTAGGATTCTTGTTAACATTTGCAAGTTTCTCGAATAGTCCACAACAGCGTTATTTAACTGATCGAAATTTCCCATAATTGACGACATGTCACTAACCGCACACACCCATGGCCCACTTTAGGTGCAAAAGGACGCAAATCACTCTTCCGTGCCATCAGTGATAGGGAGAAATTTTTGGGAGATCATCAAGAAAGATATTCAGTTAAAGTTTTTATAGCAGGCAAGGCTTGAGCTATATTCATCGAAAAATGATAGAAAATGATGATTCACTTCCTCGAAATTCCACCTGTTTGTTTCCTTTTGCCGTAGATGATGTGCTCGCGTTTGTTGTGTAGGGGGGCCGAATCAATAATGTTTTTGAAATTTCTGAGGAGAAGACGATTCCTGGGAGTTACATGCCCTACACATCTGTGGTGCATATATACAACTATTTAACACTAATTTCTTGCACAATAATTGGGCCTTACTGAGAAAAGTTGCCTCTCTAGTTGATGCGCTCCACAAGGCTCACCCAATGAGTAGAAAAAGAGAAAGCTGTCCGATCAGCCAGAGCGGTACCACCTATCCTGAGAAGTGCTCTTTAGCCGTGTTCGTACAGATATTCTAAACTGTTCCCTACCCCTGCTCACGGAGGCGGAGGCGATGAAGTGGCAAGCGGTGCTGTCTACTGCTTTCGTGGTCAGGGGATTGGAATCCTTGTACTGTTCCCGTCAAGTCCAACCAAGTTTTCCTTCCTGTGTACATCATTGCTGTCCGAATCGCATCATTGGCCTTCAAGAGAAAATGTTTTCGACAATCGATTTTTCTTGTTCCACGCGCGCTACATAGTTGATGACAGGGCAAAACTATTATGCCTGATAGTTGACTAGGAGTCTTCTTCCCCTTACCTCCCTGGGATGATGGCAAACGTCGGGGAAATTTGCTGAAATGATATCTAAGTTATGAAGGGGGCTTGTATTGGAGGAAAGCGAAACAAATTGTGATCGTGCTAACCGCCATTTCACCCCTTTTGAAGGCAAAGCCCGCGATCATTCACCATCACAGATAGTGGACTAGGAATTCGCATATAGACGACAGGGTTCTAAGCAACGCGATAGTGAAGGAAAAAGCAGAAAAAAAACATGCCATCTGCCCTTAATAGAACCCCATTCCGATACTAGTTTGGACGCGCCCAATCACCTCCATGTTCAAAACTAAAGCCCTCATCCACACAACTAATTCCCCGATGAGAACTCTACGACCGTACAAGCGACGATTTTCATGCATTTTCGTCCTGCAGCTTCGTTTTTCACTGAAAGGCGGCTCTTGAGGGCGGAGTCTGGAGGTGGAGTCACTGGAGAAAAGGAGACGTCACCGAACCTATGTTCCGTTATAGCGCCCCTTCCTTACAATTTTTAGCCACGAAACCGCTACAAGCTTGTCCCTCACGGGCCACACTACACTCCCGACGCCACATGTCCATACCTGATCTCGGACTGTGCCTTTAAGGATGTGCTCTTCTTCTATCCTTTCCAGTCCTGCAAACTAGTATCATATTTGCGTGGCAGGAAAAAAAATCATTGGATTCAACGTTGACTGGACGAGAAATAGGCCACACCGTATTCAACATGGAACTATGATTCCAAATAGGACCAGAAAGCGCTGCGAAATATGTAATACGGCACCACAACCATGGTGGTGGCTTGGGATCTCAATATCAGTTACATGGATACTTTTATAAACGTTCTAATTGCCTCCTCCTCCCCCCATGCCCTTCTAATTCCTCCAGTTTGTGTAATCGTAGTAAAAAAGCGATATCCTCAATAGCTTCAGGAAAGGAAGTGTTTATTATGGAGAAATATTCAAGAAGCCGTAATTCAGCATTTTTGAAGAATGGAGAGCAACTCTCCATTAATCACATTCCATATTCCGAATGTGGAAGGGCGTGACCGGTTACACCATTTTAACTATTCACTGGGTCCGTTTACGTTGGGTTTTTCTAATCAGAACAGCTTTATTCCATTGTTGTGCTTTGCGAAGACTTAATTACAATTAACCCGAAGGGAACGCAAACCACAATTTACTCAATTAACCAAAACCGCAGCCGCCCCCGCGTCCAAAGGAGGTAGCCCTCTCCATCTCCGGGATATGGAGTGCATATAAAAGGTATTAACCGCTTTCTTTGATAACAGTCGCACATGGCGTCGAGCGTATTTTTGCAGAATAGTACAACACGACCCCCACCACAAACATTGCCCAAGAACAGCCTTTCGGGGGGGGGGGTAAATAGAGGTGCGATTGATCCTAGGAAAATTCAGAGGTCTGCAAAACTGCTGTGCCGCCGAATGAGGCTGTATATAGCGCGGTTGGAACGGAAAATTTACCACTGTCCTCACCAGGCCAAATACAATCCCCGTCCAGGATTACTACTTGCAGCCCTAGACCTGTTTCTGGCTCATGTAGTTTGAATATTACCCATTTTCTCTCTTTGATTTTATTGTATGCCAATAACTCAGCAGGAAACAAGTCGTTGGGAATTATTTGAAAGTTCTGTCAAGGAAAAATAGAAGTGAAAATTCGAAATCATTTCTGCATGTTTCACCAAAAACCCCTCAAACATTACCAACTGTTTGAGAATACATCATTACATTTCCCATACCATAGGTCTTCACCATGATTTCAATTTATTTTGCGATTTAAATCAGATTTAATTGAATGTGCCGTCCAAATGGGACACAAAAATCGTTGAGGCAGTTTATCAGTTCGACTTCACGACCTTGAACCGACCGCATGCAATTGTGTTGTGTAACAGAAAAGCGCATTATACAACAATCGCCTACTATGTCGATATTTCAATAAATCGTTCCACGATTTTTACTTTTCATCTTTTTTACTGACAAGTTTAATCGCTAGCGAACATTTTCTAGGTTATGGAATTGATCGATGCACGTCAACGATGACTATTTCGTTTCTGCTGCTGACACCCGTGTTATCATCATTGGTGGTCGGACTGGAACAGTATTATTCCAGAGGTTTCTTAAAATTTTTTATTTCTCAAGACTTAAGAATTTATGATGAAAAGGAGTTAGGTTTTACCGGGGAATTGTGATAATGTTTTTATTTTTGTGAAATTGGAATCTTTTATTTAGTGGTGGATGCCGTGCTGCTCGTTACAGTCTTGAATTATGCCATTGCCTTGCGTGCCGTGCTGCTCCATGCAGCCTTGAATTCTACCATAGCCCTGCGCGCCGTGCTGCTCCATGCAGCCTTGAATTCTACCACTGCGTTGGATCGTGCTGCCAAAATACAACCTTGAATCTTAGCATTGGCCGTGGATGGCGTGCTGCCGCCATATACCAGGTACAACACGTTGTGGGCCAAACCCATGGGGAGGGTCGTATCTCGCTGGCCGATGGAGATTGGGGGTCGTAATCTCAAGGGTCACTCAGAGCCGAGCAATGGTTCGACATTTCAGTTGAATAGTGGGAGTGGAGCTATGGAAGTCAAGATTTTAAAAAAAATGAAGTTTAAAGAGTGTAATCTTTACAGCTTTACAGCTAACGTTTAACAGGGCCCTCTTTTCAATTGGGAAAACCCCCCAGAATGGGTTCGTACCTTGGCCGCGGGACATGGAGTACAAAAGTAGCTCGCTAGGCATCAAACAGTACATAAGGTGTCATTGCGTAAGGGTAATGGAACGGACGGAAAGCTTCCAGAAAGACCCGGATGTAAATAGAACACAAATAATAGTAAAAGATTCATAGCAGATAGGCAAGAATAAATAAATAAATAAATAAGGTCAAGTTTATAGCATGAACTCGTACGTTCGTAGATGACTAAATAATCCCATCTCACAACCAGATTCCGTCCGTGTTGTCATTACTAAACACTAAACAAACATCTGCTTGCATGGATAACAGCACCTGCATCAGAATTCACACCTTTTTCACCACCTTGCGTAGGAGCCTAATGCACGCGCACGGACCAAATCGGTCAGAGATAGCCCGAGGCTTCTCTTTCACTCATTTGAAGGGAAATATGTGTTTGGAAGCTGGCACTGAGTTCCCGAAGGTGTATGCCTCACAATGGCACATAAGGAGTCATTTTTCGGCGTGGGTTAGCAGGTGGCGCATCTGTGACCCACCTCTAAAATATTCTCCTGAAATCTAGTGGGTCTTTCAGAAAAACTGTAAAGCTCATGGATAGAGAAAAGATGAGGGGTTTCAACGACATCTTCAGTCCTGGTGAATATTGTGTTGAACGAAGCAGTCCCTTGTGTGAATTCATGAAACCTAGCCTCTGCTGATTTACCCCTGCCGGGAACGCGTGACGTCTTCATTTTCCGGAATTATTTTCAACCAACGGGGATAGTTCAGTTTGTCAGGCTAGGTGTCGAATCACAAAGTAGGAAATCTGTTTGCCGTTGCATTGCTGTGCTTTTCACTCTATTTTCCTCTATAACGCTCCGCCCTGAAACAGATATAAACCCCCGAACAGACCCAGGACGTTGCCAAGTCCAACAACTTCGCGCTCCAATGACGTTTTAAAGAAAGCGGCCGCAGCGCTTGCGCCTGCAGCTGTCGGTAATAGCCAAGTCTGGACCGATTTACTAGCCGCCTGTTATCCTTTTTCCACTTAGCTCTGCATTTTTGTATTTTTCATGTTTCGCTTTGTTGTGTCGTGGCATGTTTTCATTCTTTCCGCCGTCCACCATTCATTGAATGCACATCTGGGCCCCTGACCCCTCAACGCTTGGGCTATTTTTTCCACCAATTCAGCAATGAATGATCACCATTACCGCTATTTCAGTTTGTGTTTCTTTGTTAAAGTTGCAATGTCATACCATAGTTATCGAACGAAGGCGTTTTATTTTGACCTCCTAAGACAAAGTGTAGGTAAGTGCGAGCTGTTGTTCAGCTTCATTTTTATGAGCTGAACCAGCCTATTTATTTCCGGTATTCTAGACCGAGTGCGCCTTTCGAGAATCAGATCCATTTCAGGATGGCGCATTTGTGGGAGACAACATGCATCTGGTTGTCAGTTAGAGCAGAGGGGGGGGCGGTATCTGGCCTTCTTCGAGGGGGGGGGTCTTTTTTAAAAGTTAGTACCCACACCGCCATTTGTACGCATCTCCATGCTGTACCTGCCCATACAGCCTTGAATTCTGCCATTGCCGTGGATGCCGTGCTGCCCATACAGCCTTTTGCATTCTATCCACTGCCGTGCATGCCGTGGCTGCCCCATCAGGCCTGAGTTCTAGCCACTGCCCGTGCATGCCGTGCTGCTCCAGCAGCCTTGAGTTCTACCATTGCCGCGCATGCCGTGCTGCCCTACTATGCCTTGAATTCTACAATTGCCGTGCGATGCCGTGCTGTTGGGAATTGGGAGGGTGGGTAGGGGGGGTGCGAAGGGTTGCTGGAAGGAGGGGTAATGTGGCAAGAGAATCGTATTCGACGCATAGCAAGTGCCGTGTGCGACGTCGCGCCCACTACTGACGACGACTTTAGGTGGTATTGCTTTAGAATAGGCAATGTCTGACCAAGAATAGACATAAGTGTCTACTATGTCCTTGTCAATGTGAAATCCGATGCTCCAATCGAAAGGGTAACGTAACTTGAATTTGGCCGCACCCATTGCCGCGTGCGGCGAACCGGCCGATTTACGACCCTCTTTCCACCCGCCTCCCGGAACGAGGGGTCGCCACCTGGTATTACGCAAAACTTTATGAATCACTTTTGAAGGAACCAACTACCTTTTTGCCAACTTGTTCCGGCTGAAATTTGGAGCTTTCGAGATTTCAGCGCTAGCTCTGGAAATTATTCATGACTCGCAAATTGTGTAAAGGAGGTCCACCTCTCGTATCGTTCAGAATCTCTGAACTTTACTAGGTCCCAACTGCTAGGGTGGTGCTCCATCAATCTTGCCCTAACTGTTTCAAAACTCCTTCTATACCCACTTTTGAAGGTTTTTTATTTGCTTTATGTCCCCCTACTTTTTGCCTACCATTTTGATCTAACACGGGGTGATGAACCCAACTTTTTGTTTTGTTTTTGCTATAGTCAAGGTTTAATATCAGGGGCATAATTTGCCACGCTCGCTCACGTCGGTGGGACTCTTCTGCTTGCGTGCTGGCTGACACGTCTTTTGGAGGTGTAGATGCAGGCTTATCTTTGCGAGCCAGGTTTCTCATTGAAGCCGCCTCCGCGACCAGGTATCGTGTTGAAAAATGGCGTAAGGAGTTAGAGTACGCTCAAGCGTCCGAGAACAAACCTTGTACCGTTTCCGGGCAAAAAACTTCCAAGGGAGGGCAGCCATAGGCGCCATATAGGTTAGCTGGTCGCTCTTTTTGTGCCAGTGGATCCTGTATCTGAGGATCAGGTGTGGTGTGAGGGCTAGGTGTGGGGAGAGGGTAAGGGACACGTAGTACAACCGGGGATGCAGAAAATGGGGGTGTCTATCCAGGCAGGTGGCATGTTTTTTGCACTTTTTTTCTTCACTCTCCAGTTACTCAGCTCCTTGGTCTCCTAATCCACTGTTTCTGACGGCGAATAATCACGCCTTCTGCTTTTGAGTCCTAAAGCTGAGAATAACGGGTTGAGAAATAGAAGTGCATGCGATAGTTGACCTGTTGGCCTGCTCGTTAAGAAAAAAGCAGAGGAAATCGCTAAGAAGGTCCCAAATAAGGTCCTTTCTCTTCCAACAAAGAGGCAACTGACTGGTTGGGATTTCGGGAGAGATTCTAGGCAAGAGAAACGGAAAGCAGCCAAACAAACGAAACGACAATTTCCACAGCTAACAGTGTGGGCGGAGTCACTTGAGCAGCCTTGCGCCTTGATCTCGCTGTCATCTAAGCTTGAAATCCCTGAGAACAGGGTACACGTGGCTGCATGCTTCAGCTTACCCTGAAGTTGTCTATGCTTCTGATGAGGTATTTGCATCTTGACACAATTATTGTCGTGTCTCTGTCCAACACAGAACAAGATGTTAGTTGTCCCAGACTGGAATATTCCACGAGTAACCAATTCCGTGCCATGTTCAACGCCGCGCCCACTCTGCCTCATGGATAAGGAGTGTAACTATCCGACGCAAAACTTGGGCAAGTTTGTCGATTGCGATTCACACCACCTTTCTTCGCAAAAAGCTTGAGTTATCATAAGAGTTCGCGAAATGTGCCTTCATGTGAAGAGATTGACCTCCAGCACAATCCCTCGTCCCGTAAAATTACCGACGGATTACTATTCTCTTTTCAAACCTTCACTCGAAAATGAGCGATCTCTTGAAGACATTACGCTGGCCCGAGACAGTGGCGGCGCCACTTTCCACCGCAACGACGATGTGGCGCCGCCCTGCTGTTGAGTTGATGGAAAAGGCAGAAGCGTTATGAGGATAGAAAAAAACCGTTGGCGTTCCCGCATCCACTTTACAACTGTGCAGTAAGATTTATGGTTGGAATACATGCACAGCAATCGAACGTGACAAAAACAATTCCGCGACCAAGTTTGACGCGCACCGAAACACGTCCCATTGTGAAGAAATCGTACGCAAAATTTCAACAAATTGGGCGTGGCCGTGTATGGAATGGTTTTTCCCATTGCTCGGACAATGCCCTTGATGGATTCATATCTACCAGAAAATAGAATGTTTGGGCATAGTAGTACTTTGTGATCGTGATCACTTCTATGATCCTCCCAGAGACAATAATATCAATAGCGGACTCCATTATGGGAAGTCTATATTTTTCCTAAGGTAGAGGTAGTGTACCGGTAACCGGCCTGCTTGCCACGCATAAGGAACAGAGACCAAATCTCTGGCCGGTTCGGCGGAAGGCGAAAGCATTGTCCTTCTGAGGCGAAGTCTTCATCCTATAGCTTTTGTATTTTCCTTACCCTAAAAAATGCGAGAAACGCCCTGTGGCAAACTTCTGCATCTGAAAAATGCTGTCTAAGGGATTTAGCTTTGTCAAGAGGATCCCACAGATCGTTTTGAGACTATTCAAAAAAGAGAATCTTACATAAATCATTTTTGGAGTACGCCACGCACTCGGATTCCTTATAGAGTTGAAGTGCCTTATGTAAGGGTATTTGTTTTACACTAGCCCACCGTTTGAAACACAGAAGTGACTTCTCCCTTCATGTTATTCTGGTGCCAACTGTCGTAGGTTGTGGGGATGAATGGTTGAATTGACACTGGCGCGCTTTGATCCTGGGCTTGCTGCATTGTTGAGATAAACTGTACGTTGTAGCGCTACTTCTCAGTAATTCTCTTCTACCCTTCACGAGACTGAAGTTCTCTGTTGATCCTCCTATAGAACTGAAATTTCGTTGTAAGACTGTTTGTCAAACTCGTTGTTGGTTGTCAAACTTCTAGTTGCAGCTCCATCAGAAAAATAACAAGCACTCTCACAAATAGTTGCCGAGGCCCAGGTCGTAGCCTCATGAGTAGGTCACCCCGTACTTTACATGTTGAACAAGAAAACAACTTTTTTCGTGATGAGGTGGAGAAAGCACAATGATTCAATTGGGGGTTTCGGCGCAGTTCGGCGACCGGGGGGGGGGGCATTTAGCTTCCCATCGAAGTGTCGACCCATCTGGATAGTCTTTTCTTGAGCCGACACGTTTTATCATGGTGGCTAGACGAGCTTGATCCAGCTTCACAAGAGTTTACAGGTTTCACCAGAGTGAGACTTGTAAACCGGAAGTAGTGAAACAGTGAAAGTGCAAAATGCCCCCCTCCCCGTCGCCGAAGTGCGCCTGGGGTTGCTCCGAATTCTGATCGGTCTTGTCTATATATTTCTACAGGGTGGTTCATTGAAAACAGGAAAAAGCATGGCCTATTAAGATGAAGCTGGGCTTGAAAATCACTTGGTGAAGGTTCAGTAATCACTCAACTCGCATTGCAGGTCGGAATAAAATTTGTATATACGTGTGGGCTAACGACTGGCTAAACGACTGAGCAGTTTTCTCCACTGTTAATCAAAATCCGTGTGTGTATATTCCATATCCCAGAGATGCCATAGGCGTGGCCACGTACCTCAACTGAAGTTGGCGGCGGTTGGGTTTTTAATGAGATATTTTCATTCTGGGACAAATGTAACCATGACTTTTTTCTTCGACAAAAAGGCAAGATAGCAGTTGTCTCAGAGTAAATTTGAAGAAAATGTACTACGCATGAGCATCCTACGCCATGTCCTAATGAAGTACGCAGCCACGCTTATCGCATCTCAGAGATTCGAAGTCATCTGGTGGGACCACTACATAGGTTAACTAGGTCGGGCCTAAAACCGCCAACAGCTTGCCCTTCTCCTGGCCTTATATGCATTTGACACCAGCTTGCTCACTAGTTACCTGAATATTCAATTGTTACCGTGAGTCACCGCAACGTAAAAATGTGTTGGCAATTTGGTAGGGTACGGACATGTGACGCATGCCGCACGTGAACTTGCTCGGTATTGTTTACTACATGGAAAGGACCTAGGTATTGTTATAAGCATAATTTGCATGAAAATGACAATTCGAACCTTGTTGTAACAATAGTTCATAAAGTTCTGCAGCTTACGTGAACCTTATAACGTGATGTTTTGGGTAGAGCTGAGTGGAGAGCTACAGTAGAGCGTTGGCTGAAACTGTGGGAATTCGATGAAAGAAAAAGAAGTGAGGGATCAGAGTGAAATTGAAGCTAAAAATGGAAATTTATGCACTCTTCGAGCCGGGCGTGTGCTTGAGTAATAAATATTTAATCTATTCACATAAGTATAGTTCTTGAAATTGTTTCCCTTTCAGATGGAATACCACGGTTCAAAACCTTCGAACGACTCAATCATGAGGTTTTCCTCGGTGATAAGGTCTGTTGAATGTCACGTACACTTCTGTTGTGATTTGTTAATAGTAAGCTTTATAAGCCCTTTCTTAACGCTTCCTAAGTACTGTTCGAACCATTATCGACTAGTGGAGTCGTTTCTCCTCTATTCTTCTTGTTCTCGGTGTCTGTAATCAATCAAATCGACATCGTTGGGTGCCACATACCCGATCGCTCGTTTTCATTTCAGCGAATATTTTACGTGAAAAAACTGTTCGCAACCGACTGCGCCGAAAATTTCGAGACAGGGCAATAGGTGAGGGTGATGAGCACCAGTTTTCAGTCGTTGGCCTCACTGAGATCGAAGGAATGAGGGTTTCTCTCCGTAGCTATCTCTTATCAACCCACGTGATCTTGATATTGATGGAATTTCGTTGTGACTGGTGACAGGGGAATAAGTTGAAACAGTCGGCCTTGCGAACACCCAGCAAGGTATGCGCGTGCGTTGGAGAAAGTGACCGATGGGTACCAATCAAATCCATGGTCATCGGGGGCTGGTACAACTTCATTCAGGCGCACAGACGGGCTCTTATTAGATTCCTAGGACTGCTGATGATGTGCTGAACCAATAATCGAAAACCTACCTATCCGCGATTATTGGTTATCCCAGATAGTGGAATAGGGGCTTGTATGTAGACGACAAAGGCTGTGTAATTTGATAGCGTAGAAGAAAAAGTAGAAGGAAAAAGCATGCCAATTGCTCTAGATAAACCCCATGTCGATCCCAGTTTAAACGTGCCCAATTTACTCCAACTCCAACACAACGCCCAATCCGCACAGCGGATTCCACGATAAGAACCCTACGGCCGTACAAGTGACGATGTTCATGTTTTCTCGATCTGCAGCTTCGTTTTCACTGAAGGACGGGCCTCGAACGCAGAGTCTGGAGGCGAAGTCACTGGAGAAAAGAAGGCGTCACTGGACCTATATTGCGTTATAGCGCCCCTCCCTTACAATTTTAGCCACGAAACCGGTACAAGGCTGTTCCCCGCGGATTACACTACCTTCCCGACACCATATTTTCAACTTCTATACCTCATCGCGGACCGTGCCTTTGAGAATGCAAATGTACCGCAGAAGGCTCTGAAGATCGTGAGAGGAATCCGGAAATTTTTGCAAAATTATTTCCTTCGTGGAATATTTGGGTGCTTGGCACTTTCCTCACCGATCTTAAATCAGTAATGAGAAATGTGGGTTGTTACAATGCCGCCTCCTACTGGCTTGGGTCCTGCCTCCGCTGGTACCGTGCTGGTGGGACAGCTAGCAGGGAGCACCACCTATACTAAATCCTGGTTGATACTACGATTTTAACGACGAATAAGGGAGGGGATGAGCTTTGCTGGCGGAGAATTCCTTTCTGGGATGCGGCATGCACAGAATTCAAGTGGCTTATTAAACGCAATGTAGCCCGGTTATACAATGGCTTGTGAGGCCAGCCGTTCTGCAAGTTGCTTGCCGTTTTATATGTTCCCACACGAATCTGGTAAAAACTGGCGGGTCTTGAAGGGTAAAGGGCTTGGTTAAGATTGAGAACAAGCCGCCTCCTAGGATACGCTATTGCGATTGAAACCCTTTTCCATGTACGAACCCGTCCAAGATCGTTGGCTGGGGGTAAATGTATGCATCCGACTAACTTTCAGATATACTTAAAGGTATAAGGGACCATAAATTGGTACCTGCTTTAAAATAGCCGCAGGATTGGTACATAGTGGAGATAATGAAAACGACCTAAAACCTACCAACGACCGAAAACCTGCAAAAAGCCTCTGTTCTGCACGGCATTGGACGAGCATTCTTGGACGAGGTCCCCGTTCTTGTGCCAACAACCGCTTCGATAGATTCGGCTGCACGTATATTATTCATATACAGGGTACAGCATCGCTGTGTGAAACACCTGGGGTCGTATGTGCCTTTGAGAAAAATTTACCGCGTTGAGAAAAAATTTATCCCATTGGTGACTTTTCGCGGTTTCTCCCATTTCACATTAGCTATTTACCCCCCCCCCCCTCCCCGGTCAGCGGAAAATCTTTGGGTGAAAAAGGGGAAAATAAGGGAAGTCCTGAAAGAACTGGCAGGAAGCTGAGCACTTGTAGGAAAGTGGAAGGTAAGTGTTGCGGAAGGGGAGGGGGGGGGTCGTTCCAAGACCCTCCATCGAGGGGGCGGGGGGGGGTTGTACTGGCACCATCATTTCACACATCACGATGCTGTCCCTGTTCATATAGCCGTCTAGCAACGCTTCATATCAGCTGAGCTTCATGAATGACGCAAAAAGAGTACGAGCGTCGATGAGACTGTATGGCCATTTAGGGGCGGGTGGTTGATGTAGGCGTCTAGGTCGGCATGTTGCACTTTGGTTAGGCACTATAATTGTGCCCTTGGTTGGAAAAGGCATCTGCTAAAGGACAAAATATTCTGTCGTGGGCGTATCAGCCCTGTACGAGTTGTCGTTTTATCGGGCCAGTTCCCTTCAACATCAACGCATCGTTGTGTACGGTTTTGCACAATTCGTGCGCTTTTCTCATGCGTACGGTCTTTAAAGGAAACACTCGTCTTTCTTATTGGCTTCTCCCAATCACACGATGGCTCCACAACTCTGACTGGCATAAGTCATCCATATGGAATCGTTTGGGAGTCATTTGATGATCAATCATGTTCTATCATAGAACGAAAAGCGCATATCACGTTTTGTCGGATTCAAACCAGATTTTGAGGGTGAACTCCTTGCTGATCGATCATTGTCAAAATGCGAAAAAAACCCAATTACCACAGCTGGCTTGTAACTTCTATTTTTAACTCCTGTGATGTCATAGACTGTAGTATTACTGTTTAGGTGAAATTGACATGTCTGGCTATGTCCAAATCGCCGTTAGAAGTGAAATGGTATCGAAACGGTGAATTACTGAATAAAGAGGCATTTGGACATCGGTTTCGTGAGAACAAAAAGCATATGACACTCGACATCAAAGCCGTTGAAGTCTCTGATCAGGTAGGTTTTTATATTAGTTTCTGGGTGGTATTTTGGAAATTCAATTCCTTATCTCTTGATTTCATACTGATTTTGTTTAAATTACTATTGAATGACGACAATATCAATAACCCTTGAAATTTCATTACAAATGTAGTTCGTTACAATCCATATCTCCGACCCACCTCGCCGGCTCGCCACCCCTCGGCGGGGTGTCCAATAATGGCTGGTCAAACGTAAAACATCAATGGCTCATACAGGGCACAGCATTCGATGGGGATTTTGGTCGAGCCTGTACGACCTCCCCTCCTTTTTGAGGGTTCGGTACGATCCCCCCTACACCTAAACTTATGAAGTTTCTTCCCCCTCCCGTAGGTTACATATAACTCATAAGTTTTAGTGTAGAAACGTAAGCCGCGAAAAATGGAAAAGTAAACAATTCAGAATAGAGGCCCTCCCCCTCGCTATTTTGCTCATTATCTATCACTAATTCAGAAAATAAGAATAGAAAAGAAATGCCATTTAGGTTCACCCAGCATTCCTCGAGTCAAAAGCATAATCTGTTATCGCTAAATTCAATTGCAGATTTAAAGAAATAAACATAAATCAGGAAATCAGCAATTCCTCCTAAGAGCACTTGAAGCGGCCCCCCAAGCAAAATTGCTGCGGGGCGCGACTGTGAGCGTATCGAGTATTATGAGCAAAGAGATAAGTATATCGATATTCGAAATAACCGAGAAAGCAAGCATAAATACGCAAAGCTAAGTTAATACGATCGAGAGCAAAACTAGTGGTCGCAATAGCGATATAAAGGCCGAGGTATCGGAGGAGGGCTCATTTTTCTAGCAGGATAGCCATGTGTGCGAACGCGAGTTTTCTCACGCACATTGTGGGTGTGGTCTTTTGTAAGGACCATACATCTCTCTGAAAGCGGACTGTGGGGAGATGGCCCGAGACCGTTATTCCGTGCGGATAAGGAAGGTCTTGCACTTCTAACATAGTACTGAGAACATCTTACTAAAAAGGTCGCCAGGAAAATCACACGCCAGTAAATTCTGCCATCGCCCGGGATTTCGTGGCAGGAAGTGACTTCAAATCTCTACTAGAGGTTTGAAATCATATATGTTTCTTTTGCATAAATCAACGACATTTCAAATATGCAGAACTTGTTTCGAGGTTTGAGAGATGTTTCTTTTAAAAACCTTCGATGTTTTCTTGTTCTCGGGATTCAGTGAGAGCTAAGCGATGGGATTTCTTGCTGGCAACACTTCAGCTGCCGGAAAAACCATTTCCTGTTTACGTTTCAGTGAGCGTTGTGTCGAATAACAAGGGGAACGCATAAAAGAACGTTAGTCCGTTACGCCATTTATAAGTTGGAGAGATTGGGTAGCAGAACATGGGAATTCGTTTCGCACGCCGATACGCCCGTGATTTGGCAATGCGGCGGCATCTGAGGTCCCTGCGCAATGGAGTGATTGGCGGATGGGTGTAAATTGCTGTAATGTCTGTCCACCGGCGAACAAATGTGTCTAAGGTTTTCAAAGAGGTCCATGGCGAGCCTGTGCGCTTGTTTACAGTGTTTTCCTGTTTGCGTATGATGGAACATAGTCCCTGTCGACGCTGCCAGATTCGTGCTCTGCCAATTGCTGACTCGATAAAGGTAGACCAACTGCTGGAAAACGTCTTACGAACGATATGGTTAAGTCCTGTCGCTTGCGCGGAAAAAAAAGCAGGTTGGTCGCGCAGCTGCGAGCGCGGTACACGCCATATTCATGTGGCCAGCGAACAGAGTTTTGGTTTGTACTGTACATCACCAAGGAATATCGAGATGATAGTTCGATCTTATTATTATTTGCAGTTATTTCGGATTAGTTGATGAATGAAAGTTTTGTACTATTTTTTTGCATATCCGAGTTCTCTACAAAGCAAGTTTCGCTGTGCAGGACTCAGCACATTGACAACTTGCGCTGCTCGTTACTGGCTGCCACACTCACTACGACCCCCCCCTCTCCTGGAGGCCAAATACGACCCCCCTGTTGGGGATTCCCCAACCAACGATGTGCCCTGGGCTGATAGTGCCGCAAATGGGTTAATTCCCCACCTCCTGACACCGCCCCGCCGGCTTCCGACGATATCAATAGTCCAAGCAGTTGCTGACAGGGTTTCAGTTCGTTTTTCATTGTCGATGTACCCAGGGTTATGTAGTCAGGACCTCTACCAACCCAATAGCAACCAAGCTTCTTGAATGATTGGTCCATTCGGCGGGGATTACCTTACCCTATGAATGTTCCAAAAAAGCTTCTCAGAAACTCATCGAGGTACTTTCATTCCAAAGTTTTTTTATTTACTTTCTTATATCCACTCTTTTCTTTGGCACCTTGAACCCTAAAACTTTATGTCGAAAATGGAATGTAATCCCGCGCAATCTGTCGTCTAATACCTAACATTGAGAACGCGGTGCATGCTGGATGTGCTTGCTATTGGTGGACTACCTACGCTAGCCAATCATGGGCTCAATGCTCTCTTGCCTTCAACTCAAATTAGCTATCCACCGTTTGACAAACTGCCCAAATTCCTTGTACAAAGTCTTCACCGAGCTTTCAATCGTTCATATGGGGTTCACTAATTTGCTCTCTCGGTGGCCCGTATTAGCGCACATACTTATAGCTTACAAGGTCGCAATCAGTCGGGGCGGCGTCGTGTGTGGGGTGGGGGGGGGGGGGGGAGTGAGCTCGATTTCGGCTGCCCTGCTCCACCGCTGGTGATCAACTGGTGATCGATTTGGAAAAAAAACAACCAAAGCTGGAGACACCCCCGGTGGGCTCACTTCACATCTCCTGGAACCGCCCCGAATGGTTGTGACGATATCAGTACTGGAACCACTCAAGCTCATATTGAACCAAAATCCTTCGAGACTTTGATAAAACTTAGTCGCAAAAATCCCTTGTTTCTTGAACAAAGTCTTTAATGGAACTGCCAAGTATTGCCTGCTCTACTTACTGCTTTATTGCTTTTCTGTCATGAGTTTCATAAGTAGTACCATTAACATTTTCATAAGTACCATTCAATGCTTTTTAATTATAACTTACCGAACAGTAATTATTTTAGGGGTTATGGACGTGCAAAGTAAGCAACCATCTCGGAAAAGTGGATCGGAATTTCACTGTTGAAATTATAGGTACGTTAGCATGGGTTGAAAATTGTGAATTCGCATGGAGTGTGCCTCTTTTCATTTCTTGTGCTGTTCTATCTTTCTTTTGTGGCCACAGTAATATGGTGACTATGCCCTGAATTTTCATTATATTTTTTTACAACAAAATCATGAGTGAAGCGCAAAAATATGTGTGCGCGCTGTATTGCATATCTCTTTTTGGAACTGTCCTTCGCGCTGATCGTCCGAAGACTTATTTTGACATGGATCCCTCCTCTCGGAATGGCGGAAATGCGTACCAGAGCGGAACGCAACAGACCTGAAGACTCTCCCACAATGCTCCTTGGAACAACGCAGGACTGTCTTCAGTTCTCCTGTTTCTATGCTAGAACACTTTATCGATGCGTACCAGTGCGGAATGCAACAGACCTAAAGACTCTTTCGATATCTCCCTCCCCTTGAAACAACACAGGACATGTCTTCAGCCCTCCTATTTCTAGAAACAGTTTCATCGAATACTTAGGTGCAGTAAGGTCTAATTTAGTCTGAAGGTACGGACCACGATATCCTTGTTGCGACCTATGGATTGTAAGGCACCTTACATTCGGGTCTGGAGCAATACACTCGAGTAGGAGAGAAGGGCTCACATACGGTAGCGTTCGCACCAGGACCCAAAGCACTCAACGCAGCAGCTGCGGTGCGTCGATTCTTTCTGCATCTGCGTCTCTTAGGTTTACCGGCTTTCTTTTCTTGCTGTCTATAGAATAAGGTAGGAGGTATGCTAGCGTGCGATGACTTCAGTCGCGAGCAACGCACCCACCTTTCCTACCTCCTTCCGCGGAAGCTGTAACAACCTTCGACCCGACTCCTTCTAAAGATTCAGTGCAGATTCGCTTGGTGGGGGCGGTCTGCTGGTTCCCATCGGTCCCAGCCGATGCCTCCTGCTGAGATCTGTTGATTCCGGTGAAGTGGTACAATAGCATGAGCTCCGGACAAAAGTCCAAAGTTATCACCAACATGAGGCACTTTAGTTAACGAGAGGAAAAAGCAATATGCCCCCCATAGGCCAAACAGCGCCTTCCCCTTCTCACGATTATGGCTCTTATAGTTCTGCTTAATCTTAAAAACCTTGAAAGACGATTTCTGCTGGAAATCCATTGCTATCAGCGCACATACCAGGACTGGAGCGGACGTGTCCAAAGCTGACTCGAGAGGGTTTCGGCGACAGACAGTTGCCGATTCGGTCATAGTTGCTGAGAGCGTGTACATAAGAGAGGTTCATTCAATCGCCAGCTGTCCGTATGTACGTACACTAGACGGGGTAGGCCTGAGATGGGATAGGCGTGGCTACGTACCCCAGCAGAACATGGCGGTGGCTGTGCTTCTGGTGAGATATTTTCAGTTTAAAACAGTCGTGGTCGTGTCTCTGTCTAATAGAGAACAAGGTGACAGCTACCTCAAAGTGAAATATCTTTTGAGTGACCTACTCTATGTCACATTCGAATGCTACGCCTACCCCGTCTCAGAGATAGGGAGTATAGCTAATGCCGCCTTCGCATCTAAGCAATGAAACACGCCCTCTCCATCTCCGAGATATGGAGTATAATTCAAATGTTCTAGGCATTGTAACCGTGTTACGGTGGCTTTTCTAGGCATCATGCTCCTTTTTGTGTACTGTAGTGTGCTGCATGGTTTGGCATGGTGTGAAAATTTCAGATTTCTGCGACTACTTTGCTATGCGATCCGGTGCTGCATTCGCATTGCCACCGGCTTCAATCCCAATGGAATGTATCTGCTTGTGGCAGATCACCAACGACAAGGAACGTCACGATATCGATTACTCAATAGCTACGACAACTACTTGTAACAAGTATGCGTCGCGTATCGAGAAACGTGCACGAAAATCGCGAAAAGATCCGCTTGCATGCATTGAACCTCCGTGTGATTTGTATGGTATACCGCTTCTGTTAACGACTACATCGGCGTCAACGACAACAACACAGACGACTAAAATCGCTGTTGAATCGACGACAAAGCTGGCAGTACGGCCATCATCTTCTGCGCATGTGCATGCAACACTAATCAAAGGTATGTAAGTTCTGCTCAGGTTCATTTGGTCACTTTAGATCCTGTGAAGTTATTCGATTGGCTGTCCGAAAATGGTGGAGCAAATGTGGCATACTTATTGCCACAACTCATACCGCTTCATGAAATGATGCGAATTAATGAAACGCTTCTGAACTGGAGTAATCTCAGTGCTGAAAAGAAAGTAGAACGAGCTCGACGAATTGTAAAGATGTACTCTGAAAATGCTGTTGAGGATTACAATGATGGTAAACGGAAATATTTTACTACGTTCGGTTTTAAAGTCGATACTTCCCATCATACATGAAAAGATCTTTGTTCTAAAGAGAACATTGACCTCAGCTCTGGGCTCACTTGATTTTTTTGAGCTGCATTCAGTGTGTTCATGAAATTACCAAGTTCCCAACTTTGTTTTACATTTTCGAACGCGTATTTTCCTTATAACGTAAAGGTGAGCTCAACCCAGGGCACACCGTTGCTGGAGATTAACAGGGGAGGGGCTTCACTTGCCGAGAGGGGGTCGTATTTGGGCTGAGAAAAATTTATTTTGACGCTTGATTTTTCTCGCTTCAGGGACGTTCGTGGAGGGAACGGGGGGTTCTACTTGCTCTTTGTTGGGAGAGGGAGGGGGGTCGTATTTACTTTCTGGCGCGCGTACTTGGCCTGTTTTTTTTTGTTCCATGCATACTATACATACCCCCCGCTCGACAGCAAAATTTTTGGGGAAAACTAGGGAAGTTTTCGGGAAATTTGAAAAAAAGTGGCAGGAACTTGGGGAAAATCTGAGAATTGGTAGAAGGGAGGGGGGGGGGTCGTTTTGTCTCGCGGCTTTTCCTGTTTCACATGTGGAAGGTCGTACCAACCCCCAAAAAAGGGAGGGGTAGTACGGACTCGACTAAAATCCCCAACCAGTGATACCAGTGCCCTGGCTCAACCTGCTCTTCCCCGCGTGCAGGTGAAGTGGTTCGCACTGGCAGCGGTTGACCACTTTCGCGGCCCAAAAGCAAGTGAATAGTTGTGCGCCCATGCCCTCATTCTGCTGACTGGCCCCACCCACCTTCATAGGCCCCGAAGGCCCTACAGCAGCTACTCGTAGCCTAGAAACTGCCTTTGGGTAACCATAAAGACACAGCCTGTCACTGTGTATTTGTCACTGACGCACCTCTTCTTTGGGGATGAGAAAGGGTGCACGAAAAAGGAAGCGACCGCAGGCCTGACTCCGCCCATACGACTAGCGTGTGCAGTGCCCGAGCACATATGTCGGTAAACCGCAGAACGTTCAGAGCCTGCCCAACAGATCGAAGTCTTCCATTTTTAACGTATATTTTCAGAATATTTCCTAGTAGATTCTTTACTTACTATACGGAATCCGTAATCTCAATTTTCAGATCGAAGTCTTGAGGAGATTACGCGAAGAACACCTAATGGACTTCGTGAAATGAAGCAACATCCTGTTAGTGTCATCTCGTCCACGCCGAATATACCCGCTTATAAACGACGGGTTATGGAAAAGGAGGTCAATTACGAACCACCACCACCAGAAGGTATGGGCTTACAATTTCAATTTGGTCCACAAAATATGTTGAAGGGATGAGGCGTGGTTGCCCTTCTCCGGCGCCCACTCCCCATTTGTTTGTCCCTCATTTTGTTGCACTTTGATGGAGGACTTGAACAATTGACTACTTATTGACTTGTCGTTTCCAGCGCAGAACCATGACGGCTTTAGTAATGTCAAAGTGATTATTATGAGAAATTACGGTGTAATAGTACATCGAAAAAATGCTGAGTGATGGGCAATAGTCTTGACCTCGGGTATGACTCTAACTGCCCTGTCGCTACCGGTGCTATGCGTTACGCCACTCTCACCCTCTCAGCTCGACGGCTTTCACTCCTTAGCCTTAGAGCTCGGTATGTCGCCGTAAATCTATTACTCATCTATCTCGTTTCGGTTTTTTGGTAGTCCTGCTGTAGTCCGGATAGTGCGGAAGACATACGTATTAATGTGAATCCCATTTAGTGATTCTTCTATCGGAAGGCTGTGTAAACAAATAGACATGTCGGCCTTGTGTAAGCCACTGAAGCCCATATGATCCGAGGCCGATACGAACGGCTCTGCGGATGTGTGGGAAAGTAGCCGACCGGAAGAGTGGGGAGAGGGAACTTTAGTGATATCCAAAAAATAACAATATCTTAATTGTGCTAATAGAAGGCTGATAAGGAGAAGTGTATCAGTGAGAATAGGGGCAGCTTGTTCTCGGCATTCGGTGGATTGAGGGGTACGGCTTCAGGTCCTTACAACGACTGCCGGTTGAGCACTTTCTACATCCCTATCTTGGACAGAGCCAGTTGTGCTCGGATATGGTTTTATTCCCGTATTTTTAAAATTTCTAGAATTCGCTGCTTTTTCTTTTTCCTTGGTGCAGTCTTGTTCGCCCCGGAAGAGGGGGTGTGTCAGTGAGGTTGGCTTCCTCGCCAGCCTGTTCTCCACCAGCTGTTAAGGCAGGCAAGCGACAACAACTGGTGGAAAACAACTGGCAGAAACTGCTGGTATGAACGATATGATACAGTTTTGTCGCTGACCGTTTGACTCACGAATTTGTAACTTTGGTTTCACCCACCTCCGGCGCGAGCTCCGCCCATTCTCGTTGTGTCTCATTATCTTCTCAACTTACACACTGCTCACTTTCACCTACTTCTCCCGATCTTCAGTTATGTTAAAGGGCAGACATGCGAATTCTGAATTTGTTTCGCCCACCTCAGCGCATGCGTCGCCCGCACCGTGTTTGCCTCCCTCTTCTCAACCGCTACTCCCTTGCTGACATCAATAAAGTATTTTCCGGTCACTGGAATGCTTTGGAACTGACTTCTGATAGGAATAAAGTAGGAATAAGGGTTAATAATTGAGTGGGCTGGGGACATGGGATTTCGAGAATTGCTAGAATGATATTGATTTCAGTGAGACCTACATTCAAAGATGGCGACGAAACAGCTCGAAGCCTTGCATCTCCAGCAGGACGAACCGTTAAGCTGAGTTGTCGAGCAACTGGTTATCCAGAGCCAAGAGTCAGTTCTCATCTGCTAATTCCTGCCACAACAATGCAAAGATTCCATTGAATCGATACAGGAATCTCTGTTTTAGGTCGTGTGGCACAAAAACGGTGCTATCATCACCGAAGCTAGCCCACGAATGACTGGTGCTGACTTCAAAATTCGAAAAGGAATGCTGGAAATGGAGGATGCAGCGGAGAGCGATTCTGGGAAGTATATGTGCGAGGTTAGCGCTTCTCAGTTTATCCATATTATTAGAATGAATCTTATTAACACAGCATTGAACCGTGGTTAGTAGGTGTATATCATAAGGGAGCGTAGGTATATACCATTCCACGTAGGAGAGAGGGCCCAGAAGTTCCTTCCTTTTAAAAGAGCCCACCCCTTGGCAGCAGACATTCAAGTGGTCACGCAGCGAAAGAGAGCCTTATGCAGGGAAGTGGCTCGCGACTTTCTAGTCTTCTCTGTCCACAGCGTCAATACTCTCTTACATTTTTTCTCATGGATGCTGAGGCGAGGCAAGGAGCCGGATTTGGCACGGCGCTAGTCCATTTTCCTTAAATTGTGTTGCTTGTCCACTTCAACAACTGTTGGAAAACAGGCGCGCCAAACCCGTGCCCCTGATACGCCCCAACATCCGCAGCGAGCACGCCCGCGAACAACCACGTTAACCTCACTGATTCCAGGTCTTCAATTCACTGGGCACAATACGTCGTACCTTCAACGTGACAATCATCAATCGTATGCGTGGACCACCAATAATCGTGCCGAATATTCTCGTTAATCAAACGGTATTTATTCTATAATAATTAATACCTTGATCCCTGCAAGCGATGGGATGTGCGAGGGGGTGTGAATCTGAGCGCAGCTACGGCAGCCTTTTCTGCCAGTTGTTCTGGATCCATTATGACATTATAGGTATAAAATGCCACCCTGGCTGCGATCTAATCCACTCCCTGTCACACGCCCTGTCGTTTGCAGTGATCATGACTTAACCGGCTTGGCGTTTTGCCAAACAGGGCGCAGTGTGAATCCACTTGGACCATTTTGGCTGTTGAATTCATCGCTACTCTTTGGCTATTGAAGTTCATGTTTCAGGTAAATGTGAATGGAACAGCTGTATTCCATTGCCGAGTCGTATCCGATTTGACGCCGTACATCTTCTGGGTACGAATCGATCGTGTGAACGGATCACTGCACTATTACAATGAGACTGCGAAAGAGTACATGTTCAAGTACACGGAAATGGATGCGATCGAGGCTAGTTGATTGACTCTCACACCATTTCACGTTATTTTTTGTCCAGCATGATAAAGGAATCCGCCACCAGGCAGAGCAGAACTGACAAACGATTGCTGTAATGACTGAGTGAAGAAGATGTGGAAGTGAGGGACCTTGGAAATGGGTTCCAGCTACCGGGTCACTTGGATGGTTTTCGTTGTAGGCTGTGGAGTCTCCAGCGGGAAGAAAACCCTGCCTACGGCATGCCTCATGCGAGTATAATTCACCGCTCTTGATAATAGTGCAATCTTTCGATACTAGCCTTTCTGTTCAGTCGGTCTTCGGACGTTCAGATTTACTTTACATGATACTTGACCAGGTGGATGGCTGTTCGCCAGATATTGGGGCGGGGAAGGGGGGGGGGGTCGGTCGTGGATAAGTAAGTTTTGGGAGATTCGAGGGTACATGGCAATGACGCCAAGGGGTCTTGATATGGCTCTACTCCCTTGTCCCGGCAGACGCTAGAACGAAAGACGTCCTCTGGAAGCGGCCCAAGAAGAATAGTATTTTTCACCTACACCTTGCATCGTTCCCCCAATCCCCGTCTACTACGTGCACTCTCACCTTTTCTATCACCGAGCGCTCCATGCTTGGACTCCGTATGGAAATTTTAGTGCTCAAGACGACGGTAGACGGGAGGCGTAACTTAAGGCGTTTTTCAGAAGTCCTACAACTTAGGATTTATCTCACTACCCCATCATACTGTCGACAGAAGGACGCCTTCGAAGAAACGGTCAATGATTTCTATGAGAATAAGATTGTATGGAGCGGTAATAAGGTCCGCGGACCTGTGCCGGTTATGCAACGCAAAGGTGTAGGGTAAAGGAGTTGAGGTTCAGAGTAGCTGCAGTGACGCCTCCCCTTCCTCGCAGTGACTCCGCCTCCAGAGTTCGCCTTCAAAGCCGCCTTCAGCCGAAAGCGATGTTACGGACAGGTAGCATAAATTTAAGCTCTCCTGGCTCTCAGGTCATAGGGTTCATTACAAGGAATAGCCGACAAGACTGTTCCAACTCCGTTCCGGCGCTTTGTTTTGGCCTTACCCGTACATTTGTTTGAGGCTGGAAGGTCCCTATTCAAGGCGTTTGTCGACGTTCCGTCTGGCAACTTTTTTCCGGGACAAATCACTAAAAAATCTCCATATTTCAAGCTACGCCAGCGCACTTATCGCGGACCCTACTTTAATGGCTCATTCCGCGTTCATATACGGAGCGGAATCACCGCTACCATCACACCTTCGTGACGGAAGTGTTCCTGCTTTGTGTTCATCCCACAGAAAGAGGCCACATCATGAGAACGAGGCTCTGCGCCATAACACAGTTACTTCGCCTCGCCCATCAGGCTCGGCGCGGAGAGTGCCTTTAAGTGAATGACGTGTTAGCAACTAATTTGAGTGAACGAACTCACCTTACAGGAATGTTTTAGGTCCTTCGCTTACTGGTATTGAAATTCGAGGATGCTAATGTGTGACGAATGATGACGAAGCACCCTAATACCTTGTGTGAATTGTCTACTCTAGAAGACCAAGGTATTTACGCATGTATCACAGGACATTGCACGACTCGGATGCGGTATAGCTCTCTAAACCTGATTTTTTCACCGGTAATGTTTTTTCCATACTCCCTAATTAAAGTCGCTTGCAATGCGACACTAAGCAGTGAACGAATTTCTCGGGATGGTCTTGCTCACAGGAAATCCAGACCCGAGTATTCGACATGGAGATACGTCAGTTTCTTTTGGACCTATTCTTAATATGAAGAACATATTGTTGGTTTCACTTCTGCAATTTGCTGAGGTAAGCATCGTTGAGGGCTTTTCTTGAGAGGGAAGGGACAAGGGTATCAAAACGTCGGGCAATCACACCACGTGATCTTTGCTTTGTCTGCGCTCTCTCAACGGGTTAAGACAGCTACCCGATAAAAGTGTCTAAGGATAATGCTGTCCAATAATGATACAATGCCAGCTGATAAAGTAATTCCTCAAATGAAGGAAAGAAGAACACGAGCCCTCAGAAGACCCATGAACAAAATCGCTACTGAGACCGTCACAGCCTTCCGCGGCGGTCTCTGTGGGCAAGCCCTGGCTCAGAATCACATTTGTCCCATCTCCTACGTAGTGGATATCACCGAATAGCGAAAGAAAAGAAAACAAAAGAATAAACAACGGAAAGCACAGAGAAAAGCTGTGGAAAAGAAAAGGAACATTTATGAAAGCCGGCATCCGAACATAGGGTTACGGTAGCAAGCGTGTTTTAGTGCAGTGAAGTGCGTGGGCCTTTGCACCACAGAAATTGCATCAATTCATGATTTTTACGGCGTTGCAACCTACGAGATGGTCGTGCTGTTGACTGTACTGCTCAATGATAATATGTGATGAAGGGAGCCAGCATTATTTACGAGCGCACTGAGCGGCGGTCAGCAAAAAATACTGGCAGTTCCGATTAATGACTGCCTTCCCAACAAGAAACAACTGAGCAGGCTCTCCGTCAGAGGGCAGCTAGCTAGTGCGGGTCCAAACTGAGGGCAGGCGTTAGAACTCAGAACTTTGAGCGTAGATTCTAGCCCGCTCTCGCTCCGCTGAGGATGTCAGCGAGAGTGAGAGCAGTGTCTAGCTTGGGAGCTGAAAACTACTGCATAAGGAAGGACGACCATGCAATTACTTGAAGCCGGGGGCGTCTTAAGGTAGCGGCGTGTATAGACTGACAAGCACAAAAAGTGAGCATTGTCAGCGCGCCGCCTGCGATGGCCTAGACATTGCTAGTGTTTTCAGTTCTTCCTACTTCTAATAGTCATGTTACTATCGTTGATTGCTCAGCCTGTGCTTGCCTATTACATTCTGTTACGGATACAAAGAAACGTCGGGATTCTGGAAAAAGATCGTGTTGACTCATGCCAAAAAAGAAGAAGGTATATTTGTGCCTTAATCTTAGCCGCTCCAGGGATGTTTTATTGGTGTTCACAAAGTTCGATGCCATTCGTTTTTGCAGAGCTATGAATGATAACTCACAAAGTTGAACTTAACCGGTCCATGAATATAATCTCCATGCATACCCACCACCTTTCGCCACACTGATCGCGGAGAGGCCATCATCCTCGTCAGACGCGCCTAGTCACGCGACTCGCGCCAAGTCCTCGATCAACGTCCTGCGAGGTCGCGCGTGCTTCTTCAGCTGTTTTCCGTCCAGGGAATTTCGCGCATGGACCGAAATGTGTATAGGCAAGACTGATGTCGCGGGTTACATGTGGATGCGTGAACGTTTGATGTCGCAGCATGTCCAGGACGCCTGAGTATCTCTGCGCTTGTGAGGGTGCGCGTTGTCCCACGAGCAACCACCGGAATTGCAAGTTTCTGGACAAGGCGCAGCTTCACCTTGACCTCCTGTAAATTCTTTAGAGAGGGTCTCTGCTTTCACTGGTGGCAATTGTGTGGGTCTAGGATGCTATATGGACGATCGCCCGTGACGAAAGAGAACCAGAAACACTCGGCATATCTTCGATGGCCATAGTTTTTCCCATTGTGAAGCGAATCCCCCATTTTGACATCCAGTTCTTAGAAGGGGTTATCACCAAACTTGTAGACGCATCCTGTCGTGGCCTGACATCTGGAGATGTACAGATTGTAGTAGTCGCAGCAACTTATCACACAATCTTCACTGTCTTATTGTGGAAAATCAAGGAATGGAAATTTAGAGCTAGCTAGCTCAGAGAATGCTCCATCGCGAGTAACCTTCAGTATTGTCGAACATTATGCAAAATCACAAGGCGCGTGCGTAAACGCGACGCTGTACAAATGCCAACGAACTTTGCTGACACCTAATATTTCCACTCAAGGGCTCAATTTTCAAGGTGGCTGTGACGCATAAACCGTAAACTCGAAGAAAAAGAAGGTTGCTCGACCTTCCTTCGACCTACCAAATCAGGTAGGGTACTGTAAACTACAGAAAGTTTTAGCATGGCAGTGTTACTACGAATTTCAGATTGTCGAGCAAGCCCCCTCAACGAAAGGCGACGACGCCACGTCTCAGCTCGGATTTGACGCTGACTGTCGACTACGAAATCGATCCCCGATCCACTCTGGGAAATCGCTTCGTCAAGGTGCGCTTCTGCAGAATCACCTTTCTTAATCAGTCGTTTCGCTGCAGACGCTAGGGCGTGTCCAGCGGGACTACGAATTATACGTGACGCCGGTCCGGTTTTTGACGGACATTGTTGCCGGTTGCCCGCTTGAACAACTGATGGAGGGCGAGCATGGCGTCGCTGCTATAACCTAGCCCTCTGACACTCCCTAGTTGCTGCAGCTGACAGCTTTGGGTGGCACATAAGTAATGGGTTTTTTTTTCAACTGAAAATTTTTTTTAAAAGTGAAATGTTTTGCACAAGTTATATATCATTTGAATAGGAAACTTCTGCGTAGTAAAGAATATCAAAAAAGCTTTGGTTGAGGGATATAGTTTTTGTAAATTTTTTAGTCGTTTGAATTTGGAAGTGAAGTCGGCGAAAATTAGCAGTCTTCAACAACTGCCTCTATCTAGAAATTTCATGCTAATAGTTGAATTAACAATTTGAATTTGATAAATCTAATACTACAAGAAGTTTGCTATTAAACGATATTAAGCTTGCTTGCAAAACTTTTCACTTTTGAAACAAATTTTTCGAATTGAAAAAAACGCCATTACTTATAAGCCAGCCCATAGCAGTTATAGCCAGCCACTAGCAGTGGGCTGGCTAATAGTAAATGGCCGTTTTTTTTCATTCGAAAAATTTTCCAAACAGTCAATGTTTTGCAAGCAAGCTTAATATCATTTATATAGCAAACTCTTCTTAATATTAGAATATCAAAACCATTTCAATTAATTCAACTATAGCATGAAATTTCCGGTGGAACAGACGTGAGCCTGCCCAATATCGGCGAGGTGAAGGTTGACAACTTTGAAATTCTCGAAAAATTAAGTTTCCAAAAGCGTCCTATTGAGATTTCCCTATGCTGAGAGCCTTCTAGCACGACCTTTTCAAAATGTATGGAGCAAGCTTAAACGATTTGAGCACTTCGAGTACACGTAAATAGAGGCAGCTGTCGAAGGTGCTAATTTTCGCCGACTTCGCTTCAACTTCAACGACTAAAAATTCCACAAAAATTATCCATCAATCAAAGCCGCTTTGATATTTTAAAAATCACGTGAGAGTTCCTATCAGATGTTATCAGGCTGCTTGCAAAACATTTCACTTTTGAACAAATTTTCAGTTGAAAAAAACGCCATTACTTATGTCCCAACCAATACTGTACGATAACTGTCCTAATTGCTGCTGTTTGAGGCTCGAGTTGGGTTGACATTCTTGGTGAAGGAGCGTTCGGTCGCCGAAGTTTTGGAGAGCAAATCTTCGTCCTGATCGTAATGAATCCAGACATACCCCCACATGTGAAATATTTATCGCTCACTGAATACGTACTTCCGATGTTACTCGAAATATGAAAAATTTCAGGTATCTCCCGGTAGCTTGTAAAGAAAGTTAAAGTCATTCTGCACACACGAGAAAAGAGCTGATCGGATCTTAGTTAGTGAGATGGAGACATCAAAGTAAGTCCTTGAATACCTAATTTTTAATTCCCTTATTAAACAGATTCCTAGCTGTGCACTTACAGTTAACAGCTCCTAAACTTTCACTCCAGGAGCCTAGAAATTCCAGGGGTGGGATGGGGGTCTAGTATAGGGGAAATGTTCACAACAGTAAGGTAGGTGGTACTACATTTGAATGCTGTGATGTTGGAATTAAAGTGCTGCTCACATCAAATGGCAAACGGTCGTTTTCAAGTACACTGCTTACCTCTGAGACGGAGTAGGCGTGGCTTTTAGGCATGGCATAGCACGGGTTTCTCGTGGGATACTTCAATTTCAAACAACTGCTCTCCTGTTCTATGTTGGATGTAGACATGATTACGACTGCTCCAAAATGACAATATCTCACGAAAACCGGGGCCGCCTCCATTTTAAACTCAAGTACGCAGCCACGCCTACCCGATCTCAGGGATTTCGAGTATACGTGGTTGTGGGCGCAGTGGCTGCTGCAAGGATCCAGACCAAAGAGAAGCAAAAACGTGTGCGAAGACTAATGAACCAGGGTACCGTCTTCGAAACGCCCACATTGCCCTCCGATATGGACTGTAGCTCCTGAAGATCTGAACGGCTTTTCAAATAACTCTAACTGAAGGAATTCTTGAGGTGGTACACCTGTGCCAACAGTTAAGCAGGACCAGCGGAGCGGTTATAAAGCCCTTTGTATCATGCTCTCACTGTTCGAAGGGCCAATTCCGAGATGAATTCAAGGGCAGGTGTTGATATTCTCACTCCACATTGTGAGAGTGGGGTGCTAGATGAAAGAAAGAGAACCCTCCAAGGCGCGCCTTTGGCAATTCCGTAAAAATGCTCAGTTCGACATCAATGCAACAGGGATAAAAACAAATAAATGCAACAATGCAGATAATTGGACGTCACGACAATCTGCTAAGATTAATCGGGTGCTGTACTGGTTCTGGACCACTCTATGTAGTGCTAGAGTTATGCAAATATGGTAACTTAAGGTGAGTTAACCAGTTTACTTGTTGACGCATCTAATTTCAGTGACCCTTATGAAGAATTTTCCTATTCACTCCCTCTATTTTAGAACGTATTTATTTATATTTATGTGGCAGTTTTTGATTTTTTTACTAGCAATAAGGACGCAGACCTTGTACAATTCCCCACTATGCTGCTCATCTCAGCTAGGTAATATAGGGAGCAGGTGTATTGAGTAGAGAAGGGGACTGGAGACAGGGTTGTTGGGGAAATGCCATCAATGAGAGGCCTACTTGGTCAATGGTGGCCGTGTCCGCCTTGGAGAGAAAGTTTTCCAAGCTTCGAGAGAATTTCCCAGTTGTTGGTCTTTAGCGTTTCTCTTGCTCCATATAATATGCCCTTCCCCTTCTGTGAAAGGGGATATTGGAACGAATTCTTCTCCTTCGCACCTTGCTAAGGCTACCTCCACTTTACTGCGAGACGTACTTAACGAAGTGAAAAAGAAGAAGTCGTATCCGTACTCATCCATTCATCCCCACCCCAACCTTATCGGAAGGAGAAGATTGGGGGGGGGGGAAGGGAAGGAGCAAGCGGTCATCTAATATCGCAATCTCGATGCCGTACAGTCGCTGAAGAATCGTAAGGTATCCTACCTCTTCGCCTTGTACACCGTGCGACGGACCGCGTCATTAGTGGAAGGGTAATTGGCCAGGGCTAGAGGCATGTGATGAACATCGATGAACATTGAAAATTTTCTCGAGAAATTATAAGTATATGGCAACCAAAAATTACGTGCGGTTTTGAAGGTAGCGAAATAATAAGCATAAAAACGGGTTAAACTTAGATTTATTCCGAAAAAATAGTTACGCTCAGCAAGTAATATACTTTCCCATTTAGACGAAAGAGCATATAGTCCATTTTTGTAAAAATCTTGCTTTGGCAATTAAAGGAAAGTTTTAGTTCGTTGTTCAATGCCACTTCATTTTCAAATCGCCGATTCTCGTGTGGTTGTCCAAGGCCAAAAACAAATGATAGTCACTTGGAGGGTGAGGTAGAATTCCCCGTCCTTGTCGCGCTATTGTTTTCTGAGTGATTCTTGCAGTGTGTGGTCTTGCATTGTCCTTGTGGAATACCACACCTTTTCTGTTCGCCTTAATTGAAAGTAATCTAAATTAACAAATACACTGAATGACACTCCTTGACATATGTCTTGACTTGTCTTGAGTATTCAAAGTTACCTTACCACTAGATCTAGTTTACTGAATATAATTCATAAAAGTAGACAATTAAAAAAAGCGCACGAACTTTACTGGTTGCCTGATAAACCACTCAGTTCTTAAATGAGTTTTACAGAGATTTCCTTCGCATTCATCGTCCAAAGGAAGACAAGCAAGAGGCCATGGCAAAACACAGCGGAGAATTAGCCGACTATTTGGAGCCACGGAAATGGGTGGACAAGCAGGATAAACAGGTATGTGGGTGACATTGTAAAATGGATTACTACATATTTGTTGGTTACTGTTTAGATTGCCATTCACAATATTACTCACAAGCATCTCGTTCATTTTGCTTGGCAAGTTGCAAAAGGGATGGAGTTCATGGCAAACAAAAAGGTAATCATCTTTGAATTACTGGTGTATATCACGGCAATTTGACTGCAACCTTGATGTCTCAAATATGCATTTATATGGCAATGCTCAGAAGCAATGATGTGTTGTAGAGACAGCTTTTATCTTAGGTTCCCTTTTTTGAAAAAAATTCATACTTACTACTTTACTGGCTTGTGACAAGACGCTCCTAATTCGCCGCGCTAAAGGGCAGGGCCAGCCATCTCGCCCGCCGCGCTGGATAGTTTACTGGGGCATAAACGGTGTCCTAACAGAGCTCTTTCTGACTAGTGGAGGACTCGAATAGAGGAGATCATGAGCTAGAAATGTTAGCTTTGTTGCCGTTGTTCGAAACCTTACTCGAACTGCCGCAATGCGCCGCGCGGCGACTTACGAATGTCTTGACCGCGTCCCCTGATTATTTGCCGAGCATGTGAGTCGTGTCTGTGACTGGTGGTTCAGCTGCCATTACAGACTTGTGCCTCCAGTTTTCATACGCAATAAACTGACTCAATCTTCCGAGCACCTCGGGACCAAACGTCCTTATTTCAGTTGCATAATTTCAGATAATTCATCGAGACTTAGCGGCCAGGAATGTTCTTGTCGCTGAGAACTTTGTCATGAAGATATCTGACTTTGGTCTGTCAAGGGATGTTCACTGCAACGATTACTACCGGTGAGAGGAGAAACTATCAACGATTTCATTCCTCAGTTTCAGTTCTTTCTCCTAGCTGGTCATTGTTTCAGCGCTTAGGTCAGGGACAAAGGTCTATAGCACATCAAATTGTATACAGGAGCAGTAATTCCCTCAAATACGCGCTCTGTCATTTCAAGAAATTTTTATGTTGGCTTCCAGTTTCCAAAAGCTAGGCAATTTTCCAATGAAAGGGACAACAGCAGGCTGCTCACATTCCACGTATCAACTCCACGGTTCGGTTTTAGGACTTGAAAACATATTCTGCAATTAAATGTCGTGGGCAGTGGCGTGCTCACATTAATTTTTTAGGTGGCAGTCGACTTACCTGTATGAAAAAAGCGACGAGAACGTCAAAAACGCCCTAGAAGACTCTTCGTTGATTTTCGGCATTTTCGAATAGCATGAAGTGGAAACGCAAAGGGAAGCTCAGCGAAGTACAATACACCTGTAAGCGAGCGCTGCACAGTCGCACACGTAGCAAAGGCAAGAAATTCAAACGCGACGGTGCTCACTAAATTTTTGTATGAGGCACAAAAATTGAACTTTATTTTTACTGTGCAGGGGCAAGCTGAGTTCGTTTTGGTCGTTCTAAGCTCTCCACCAAGTCATGCTTTCGATACTGCTTCCGTACTGCTTTCCCCCTCCCCACCCCACGTCCCTGAGATGCGATAGCCACGCTTACCCAAATCCGGCATGGGCGGGAATCCTAGCATACACGAGCTTCTGGCGCCGTTGCTACGCTATTTCGAGTGAGGTGTCGGACCCAACATGGCTCCATACCTGCGCTTCTTATACAGAGGAAAGATCCCACTTCTCAGGTAAATGCGAGGTGTGCCTTTAATCTAACCAATCCAAAAAAGTTTTCCATGGCTGTTAGTGACAGAGAGGTACCAATTTAATCTGGTAGTATAAAAACACCTCTTATATTAGGTTAGACTAGAATTCGCTGCCTTTTGTGAATTAGGTATCCAATCGATGACGTGTAACTGAGTAGAAGTCAAATACGTGGCTCACTTCACGAGGGTAAACAACTTACACCCCCTACTCCAACGTCACTATACGTCGCTGACTTTACATGTCGATTTCTATAGACCACTCATTTACTCTAGGTCGTGAGGTAGAAATGGTGGATATTTCACCTCTTGCTATTTCAGGAAGAAAGGTAATGGACGACTGCCGATCAAGTGGATGGCATTGGAAGCTCTCGATTCCCATATGTATACTGTTGAAAGTGATGTGTTAGTAAATTTCTTAAGAAATCGATTCTCTTACTTTCTCATGAAAATGTAATGAACGAGTTCCGTCTCAATTGGTGTTCAGGTGGTCATATGGAATTTTGTTGTGGGAGATCATGACCATGGGAGGAACGCCATATCCAACAATTGCTATGCCTCAGCTTTACTCTGTGCTCAAAGGTGGTTACAGGTAAGTGTTTCGTTCCTACTGGGTCAACGGTTCAGCTCTTTTGTCAGCATTTGTTCGAAATTTGGGGTTTCAGGATGGAAGCCCCACAGAAGTGCCCATCTGAGATATATGACTTAATGGTATCGTGTTGGCAGGTAAGAAGGATACAGTACTCCTCGTAATTTTTAGTTGTTTACAAATGATTAGCATTATCGTGGGGCACAGGGCACACCATTGGTTGCGAATTTTGGTCGAGTCCATACGACCCGCCACCCTTTTTTTAGGGTTGGTGCGACCCCCCTCCTTCCAACAATGAGCAAGTACGACTCCCCTGTTGGGGATTCCCCAAGAACGATGTGCCCTGGTGGGGCAGCAGACATTTCTGCCTGAACGGTAAAACCTACGGCCTCTGAAGGTCCTATCAAATAGCGCTGCTCCACCCAACAACCTCATGAGACACAAAACCAAAACACCAATCTTGTTGGTCCATGAGCGATTGAGAGGGTCTTCTTATTGGTAGGATGACTTTGCTCCAGGAGTAAAGTACTTGTTACTTCTCTTGCTCCATGTCAGATGCAGCTGTAGACCGCTATAGCCCACGTGGTTACTTGGAGCCTTTCATTTGTGTATTGGATCCCCTGGTTAAGAAACCGAGAGTATCATAAATAAGAAGAAGCGACTGGTCGAGGATTCAAAGGACGGACCTTCTCTTGGGCATATCGATTCTATGAAGAACATGTAATATGAACTAGCAGTATAGGGCAGCAAACAGTTCATTAACTTGTGATATTACAAAAGTAGGCCGATATTGCACAAAAAAATAAATAGGTTGGATTGTTCGTTTCTGTCGACTTCATTCCTTTCCGAAGCCGTGCCCTAGACATTGCCCTGTGCTACTCCCACATGCTTTTGAGATTTGCTTTCCTCGACTTTCAGAACTGAGCCCAAGAATACAGGGAACAACGGGTCTGTCTTGTGACCCCGGAGCTACCGTAGTTAATGGTCTCATTGCTTTTGTTATTCTGAGGGGGTGAGCACGGTTGCTTAGGCGGGAAGTTGTTGCCAGCGCCATTGGTGAAAGGGATGCGAGCGGGCGTTTGGCCACACCCCACTCGTCCATTCCACCAGTGATGACAACAGCCCCCACGACCGCGCACTCTACCTTCAAGTTATTGGTGATAGATAGAAGTGAATAAATAAGTTATAGTGATCAATGTTATGTTTATTGATTGAGAAAGTATCTTGAAATGAAAATAAATTTACAGGAGAAACGAGAAAAACGCCCGACTTTCAAAATGATTGTGGACTACCTGGATTGGATGCTGCAGGATGCAGAAGTGAGGCAGACAATTTTCATTGCCCTAGGATGCTATCATATTAACACCTGCGCCCCTGGCCGATTAATGGCCAGCAGCATTAACAATGTTAATCATTGGTAGTTAAGTACTCGTTAATATCAAATGATAATACCATGCAGTGTCAATATTAGGTTGCTTCTGAGACTCTATCGTCATCGCACGGCAACGTCTTAGCTTGTATTATTCGTGAATGGTTCCTCCCTAGGTAAAACTTCGGGGGGGGGGGGGTAAAAGGGGGTTGCGCACCTTTCTTTGCTGGGCGAAGCGAAACTCGACAAAGTTAATGCGAGGAGAGGGTGCAGTTGGGCAGAAAGGGGCGTGAACTAGTCTCTTTGGCGACCTTTCATCCCCAACCTACTTTATCCTCCTAGTTCCAGTAGAGTTAAAGTAATGCGAATGATTTTGAGTACTGGTTCGCGTAATCTGGCATTTCGCCAGAAGTGGAATATAGACTATCCAGCTGTCTAGATCTTATTGAACAGGGTTTGAAGTCAAGGAGCCTTACATGAGATTGAAGGGAAAACGTGCAGGTTGTTGGGGTATATGTGTAGATGTGAATGGTAATTATGAATGGAACATTCAATTTTGAACAATTGATGAAAGGTGGGCGCTGCGCATGCAACGCGCGCTGCGTGCTCATCGAACAGGCGGGGTCACTTGAGTCTTCGCGTCTCCTTCAGTGGTGGACCTCCTTCATCGGTGAATGAGGAGTTCATTGGTGAGAAGGCACGGTGCGTCAAGTAATCCCGCCCATGCGATCATAGTTCAGCACACTCTGTTTTGACATTCTCAATTAACTTCTTTTTTCAGAGTGACACCATATTCGATGATATAGAAGGCGCCCCACCGCCTCCTTCAAGTGATGGCAGCCTTAGCAGGAAGTTACGTGCACGACCGCTTTCAGCACCAGTCTTTCTTCCATCAGATGTCAGTTGCTATCACAATTTGCTTTCACCATTACAATGATCTCAATCATTTAGTCACTAGTAACTGTAACCTCATGGGCGGGGATTATTAGAGGATTCCAGCCACAACACACTATCTGCGACGACAACGTTGATGGAGGTGGCTCGGCACTGGTTATGGGGGAAGCTGTTGAGGAGTCAGAGAGGTTGCACTCATCAGATCAAGAGCATCAATACTGTAATCAGCCGAATGACTGTTCACCACGTTTAGTTCGACAACATACAGGTATGGGGGTAGATCTCAAGTCTCCTTATTCAGACTCTATTGTGAAATCGTTCGACAAGCTCTCATGACCACTGCATTTTAAGTTTCAGACCCAGGGTCTGAAAGGTTTCGAGTGAAAGAAGAATCGGATTATTCTGTACCTCGCGCTGTCGCTGAGGTGGCTGCCCCATCTGTAGACTCAGCTATTGGATCTCCTGCTTGGATTGCTCCGGAACTCTCAACCCACACACATTACTCGGTCCCTTTTTTAGGTGAGTTGAATTTAGGAATGTTTGGTAAATTCATGGCATCCAAGGCATCCTCGAGAACACATGCTTCGATAGAAAGCTTGAAAGAGAGAACTCCTGTGTCTGTATGGCAGAGATGCTTTTAGATGCGCCGCCCATAGAAGCAGCGTTTGTGATTGGTGGAGCTATTTTTCCACCAATCACAGCCACCTCAGCCGCTGCTTGCATGTCTTGAGTGTTTCCAATAATAGATCACAAACGTTTTTGAAGGGTTAGAATATGTTGCAAATTTGTGCAAATTACTGGCAAAAAAGGTTTTCCGTTTAGGCGAGCCGGGAGCGGTGCGAGTTGAGTCGGCATACATGAACGTCGCTGGCCATCGTACCACTCCCACCCGATTTCCATTCCCTCCTCCCGCATCGCTAGCGGACAGCCATTTAATGTGAGTAATCGCTCTGTGTAGAACTAGTAAAAGATTTGTTATTCTAGATATTGACTCAATTCATACAATTCATAGGTACTCCGATTCGGGCGCTTTCGAACAATCTCTTCAATCCTCTGCTGACCTTGGAGCAACGAATCAAGGTTTTTTGCCGTCGCCAAACGCTTTCACAACTGATCATCTCTCTAGGAGGTGAGACAAGAAAAATTTCAACAGCGCTGTTGCGTTTTACAAGATCACGCGCCATGGATCACGTAGGGTCACAAATAGCATGCAACTCTTGCTGTGGGGCTAGTACGTGCAGATAAAATGGGTTTTGTGGCGCGCCAGCCCGTTTTCCACCAATTGTTGAGTCGAGCAAGCGACAACAATTGGTGGAAAACGTACAAGCGCCTGTCGACTCCGCCCCTCCTCCATCCTTACGCCCCGCGTCTGCAGCGAAAAACGATTGTACATCATCGTTATTAAGCAAAACACATCAGAGATGAGGGTCCGTTTTTGGCCTTGACTAAAGTTTTCTTCGTTCCTGATTCTCCATTTCTTCTGAATTTCCCCGTTTCCCGCATGCTGTACGCTACCCCCGGGCCGGCTTTCTATTGCACCAACCTCCAAGGCACATCTGGAGGGTGAAAGAATTTCACGGAGGTGTCCTAGGACTATCCCAGCCGAGCTCATTCATCACTATGGAATTAGCTGGGTGATTGAAAATATGAACACCCCGATACAAGGCGCATTTCAGAGGATTGGGTGCCGCTCCCTGTTTTTCTTTTGTTTATTTGAAACTTTGAGAAGATATTTAATGTTAGCTCAAGCAGTTAGAATAGCAGAAAAGAGTTTTTTTTGTACCGATCATTCCGTAATCACTTCTGACCCCGTTCTCCGTCCCTGGCCCGTACTGTTGCCCCTGCTAATCTAACAAGAAACCTTGTAAGACTGAAGGTGCTGTAATGCGCTTGTGAGAAGAACTGGCTTTCATTGAGGGTTTCCCAAAACACGATGGAATAAATGCATAAGGGACAAAGCATTTGGCCTTGTCCAATCCTTTTAGGATTCGCCACGAGCTCAAGTTCCATTAAGAGTTACAGCGGCTTGTGAAGGGGACTCGGCCTTTGCCAGCATGACCTACGAAGTTCAGCAGATGGAGCAAGTGAGTATTTTCATTTCCCTAAACAAGGCTGCCAAGTAGTCGGTCTTGATGGGAAGGAATGGTTGCTCAAACGGGATGCACCCGGGACCGAATCCCGAATGGTCGCTTATCTCCCTAAACGCCGTCCATCCAATAGACTATGCTTATACTTTTTCGGCGAAGCGGCTTCTTTGCCAGTTTTGCACTAAATGCCCATCACACACATTTTTTGCATACATTACATTACATGCCCCGCCCCCGGATAATTCCGCCCCTTTTTGCCGCGACACAATCCCACATTCACCTTAAACATATTTCACACTATGTATAGATGTTGTACCGATTCTCCACACTTTTCATCTATTTTGACAGATAGACCCTCGACAACACTTTTACTATGTACTACACTTGAGTCCGCCCGCGACGACTCCGCTCACTTTTTACTGGATTTATTGAAGATTTGCCCTTTTTATAACTTTATTCCCCGATATGTGTATCCATGATTGCAGGCACTCAACCGAGTCTCGTTGTTCTTCCGGTCGAGGAGGATCAAGTCTCCTTTCGAGTCTTGACGGAATCGAAAGCGGTATCGCGGCTTTTTGTCGGTGAGTTCTGCTGGAAGACTATATCGAATAGGTGCTATTCTTATTTTCTGTAAGGTGTGAATTAGTATCTGTTGCGAAATTCGTACTCATACACATTGCCCCAATCATGGTGGCATGAGTATGCAAAAGGTTTAGTGGTATGCTTCATATAAATTACTTACCTGTCAGGACGATTGTTAGTCCTGGTTCAGTCCGTTTTCGGCGGTGTATGCATCAGCACAGGCAACTTTCTAACGATCCTTAGAGATGACGGTATCTTCTATGAAAGAGTGTAGGCGAACAGGCACGAAATGGTTCAACCGGATAACTGGCAAATTTGCCGTTGGTAGCGGTGACGGTGGGCGTGGCCTGCGACGTCGCGGCCCTTACGTACGAGCTCTGTTGGCTAATGGACCGTTCAAATTACAAAGTTCTCCGCGGCATTGCTAGTCTTTAGAGCACGCCGTGAACTGGAGCGAATCCTTAGCTATAAATGTAATTCGCGCGGATACTGTAGTGCAACTCTGGCGTTCTCGCGCGACTCGCCGCGTGAAAGACCTCGTTAGCTCACTAGAGCCCAACGCCGCTCGAGAGTGGTTTCTCCCGATGCGCTACATGACAGGCCGTGAGGTAGATCCAGCACGCGCACGCATCGCATACGCCTCGCGTGAATGTAATGTACTGGAAACTTCTCTACTACCCAGAGATTACCTAAACTGCTACAATAACTTCATATTCAGATTGGAATATTCTCAAACCATACCACTTGAGCTTCGAGTGCATCCGACGGAAATTCAAACCTCGGACACGAACGTGTAGTGCTGCATAATTGTATACGGCGTATTGTGCCAGCTCATTTTATTTTTCTGTATGTAGAGGAGAGCTTGCTCCTCATATTTTTTCCCTTCCTCTTTCAATCGTATAGTCTCTCTTTCCTTAGCTACATAATATGCAATCATCATTGAACATCATTATGTTGTTTCATTTTCTCTGTTGTTATTCGATGTTGTTGAAAAGTGTCCTTTTGAAAGAAATTTTTATGCTCGAATTTTTTTCTCACTTCTGCATGCATATTGTATACCTACCGTAATCGTCATGAATATCAATTGTATCATATGGTTGAAAAACATGAAAAGGAAAGTAAAAGTTCAAAATAGTACTGCTCACAAGACTACTTTTGTTTGGAAGCCAAACGATTTTATATAATTTTCTTCTCCGTTCTAAACTGTGAACTGAGTCACTAGGGGCGCGCCTCTCGTTAATTTGATGTTCAGGTGCGACCTGGTACATACAAGTAGTGAATTCACTTCTTCCATAGCTCAAAGATACGTGACGAAAGCGTGACCTGCTCGCGACGAAGCAGCGAAACAGTCCCGCCCAGTGATGACGGCAACGCCCAGTTTTTATTTTAAGGTGTCCTGATGGTGTGTTCGTTCCTCCCCCTGGCTCGCTCCATTCCGAGTGGGGAGTGGGAGCTGCCAAGAAGGAAGACCTGACACCAACAAGTGAAACGCGTCCAAACACGCCCTTTCCTTGCCTTATGCACGTACAAACGCGGTTCGTCATGGGGTTCCATAGAAGAGGGATTTCGTGCTGGTATTTCCTGCATTTTTCTTACCAGGAAAGGTCGACAGGTCAGCCTGGCCATTTCCAATGAGGTGCACACCGTTGTAGGAGTCTTGGATTCTTGAACTCGAATCTACCTTCAGAATTTGCGGAACGACTCTTTGAATGGAGTAATGGAGGGTTTTATCCCTGCGTGGCTGTCTCACATGCTATCGCG
>MU912324.1:0-11875 GCA_036418165.1 Cooperia oncophora
TTTACCTTATACCTTTGAGCTCAATAACGGGACGTTGTATGTTTGGGATAACAGCGAGGGGAGCGCATTTGTTAGCTAGAAGGATGGGGATGGGTTGTATTTGCTCATAAGGAAAGCGTTTCCGGTCGCCAGCTTTTCCTGTTTCAAATGCGCTACGTCTACCCTCTCACTTCCCCCCCCCCCCCGCGCTCGCCCGGCGGCAGTTTTGTGGGGTAGGAGAGGGAAGTTCCCAAGAAAATTTCTAGAGAAGTGCTGAGTGCTGGAAATGTTAGAAAGCTGGTAGTGAAGATGTGTGCTACGGATGGGGCCTGTATCACGGGGGGGAGGAATTTTGAGAGGGCGTTAGTGTCTGAAAAAACTCCCAACAGCAAGACGCGCAATGATCTCAACGCATGTATCCTAGAAATCTTCGAAAACAACTTGCCCAATACTTCGGAGTCATCGAATTTCAGGTTATCACTAGAATACTGGGCAAAAGTCAGACCACAGACGGGAGTCGAACTCATATCTCCTTCAGAACAAGCAAGGCTGATTTTCGAGCAGCCTTGTAGGGCCAAGTCACAAAAACAAATTGTAAACCATAGCGATGTGTACATCCAGTTGGACAACTACTGTCCTCCAGTGCTGAAACATCAATCTCCAAAACTCGTATACAGGTGACTCACCCCTTGAAATTGCTTGAAGCCAATTTCCCAAGCCGTAGGTATCACAGCTCAAAAACATAAGTGCATCGTAATAGTCGAAATTACTACTGAAAAAGAGAGCATAGCAATCCGCCCCCAATAAGGCCCTCATTGCTTGGAGTTGGTCATGGTCACTGGACGAGCACAGGATCGTCAAAATGAACTACGATATGCGAAAGACGACGATACACTGCATAGCACACAAGGAAGACCAAAAAATGACATAACGAGCGAGACAACTACATTATCGCGACAACATGGGCAACGAAGCATGGCATGGGACTATTGGATTGGCCCTGTTCATTTAAGACGTTCAAGCCTTAGTTCATCGGTGGCTTTGGGAACAAGTGGCGCCATGAATCGACAGGCCTTTAGGCTGACTTAAATCTTTGAAGGGAAAGCATGGAGTAGGAGTACTGTGTCTCTTAGCCGTGGTGTCAAGCATTTGTGGTTCACACAAAGGCGCGCCCCAATAAGCGCTTAGAAAAGGCGCCGGATTGGAGCCGCCGTGTTGTTGAAAAAGGGTACAGCAACAACCAACAAGCAACGCCAACATGACCTGTTGCGCACCTACCATCTGACAGAAACCGCCCCCGCATTTCATTCCTTTGGTATAGCGATTGGAATGTCCCGATTGAATCTTGGCACTTATGGTCTGGTAATAAAAAACTCCTCAGATGCGCGTAGCGGGGCCGCGCACTCATTGGGTTTATTTCCGCATTTGCCAGATTATGGTGAGGGATCTTTTGCATTTTGGCCATTGGTATAGGTACAAGTCAGTTATCCGTCAAACAAAACTAGATAGGCTCTTAGATCGACTTGAAATAACCCCACGAATAAAACTCGTCCAAATCGATGGTGAAAGGCTAAGGCACGTCTACATCCACCTTAGTGATGAAAGTGCGCTTCGGCCTTAAACTCTCGTCCACTACTCTTTAGCTGAAGTGGATGAAGAGTGCTCTGCCAGGTATTTTCGAATTTGCCCGTTTGCTTCACTGTTGCTGTTAGCGCCACGGGAGCTCGAATTTCATTACGTAGTGTAAAGCAACATGGCCAGTCTGCTTACGCATCAAGTGACCTGCCTTCAAGTTAAGCACTTGATGAGAGTGGACTCTAGCTGTAACAGTAGGTCCAAAGCTCCCAAGTACTTCGAAAATCTGTATTGAAATATAGAACTGGTGCGAGACTCATGAAATACCTACTGGAAATCTGGCGCAGTGATAAACCATTGAATACGGTTACTTAGGCGAAACTAAGCTGCTCGAGAAGTCTGTGAGCAACAAGAGCTATATGAAAAGTTGGGTAGGCCACTGGGCCCAAACAGTGAGTTGCGAAAAACAACATCTGTTCCCCGCAGAGTTTCGGATGTGTGGCTAGCCGGACAGCGTAGGCGATAGTCTGCCAGCAGCTGCTTGAAAACGCATTGTACGGGGTAAATTTTGCAACAACGCGCTTGTTTTGGACACGCGCTTGCAGGGACAGCTGTGATGAAAGAAAAATTTGCAAAAAGTTCCTGTCTCGCTGCAGCTGTCCCTACGACTGAGTGTCCAAAAATACAACGTGGCTTCGAGGAGTCTAGGCGGTACCTGGTATTCACTTAAGAGGCTCTAGGCCTTTAGCCTTTGTCGAATCCGAACATTGAACAAGAACCTTCCAAGGCCTTTCATGGACTTGCTACAATGTTCAGAATTACTGAAGAGTTTCATTTTGAAAACTTGTTAAGCAAAAAGATGTGTTTTTTTCATTAATTTGAAGTCTTTCAATTATTTATGCTAGCGGGGTTGCCGTGCGGCGCTTTTATTGGTGGCCTGATGATAAGTCCATACCGTTCTTCCCGGATTCCTGTACATAGTTCAGAATATGGGGATTGCCCGTAAACTTCTTCTGCTCTGCCTGGGATTTTTTATATCTTACAGGACCGTAAGCGAAAATCCCGGCCGCTAGAAAAGGACCTACAGACTTGTCCACTGCGGATTCCGGGGCGTGTCCACTGCGGACTCCGGGGAGTGGGGCGGTTAACCCTTTTTCTACTCCAGTTGAAGCGAGCAACCGGCATTAACTGTTGGGAAAGAGGCCGGCGCAGCGCCAAACAAAGCCCCTCCTCTCTGAAGCGCACCAGCATCCGTAGCGAACAAGACTGCCTGCATAGTTCTGAATAGAAGAGAAGCGGAATGGTTAAGTGGTAGTAGAGGTTTGATTGAGAGAGAAATCGGGAACCTTGAACAATAACTTCAAGCGGTGATTCATGACAAGGTGGAATAAGTAATTGAGCTGGCTCCTTGCAAAGTGAATTTCCCACATTCTACCCTTCCCCCCACTTTGAATCATTATAACTCGGGAGTCTAAAAGGTGAGTGTAATCAAGCTTCATACAAACTAAGACTGCAAGTTGAAAGTTCTCGCAATATTTGAAATCAGGGAGAGGAGCTCATCTGCTTGCAAGCGAGAAGAGCTCTGAGGATATTTCGCTTCTGCGATATAAGCAGTGATTGCACTCAAGGACAGATTTTCGCTCAGCCGAATCCTGAGTTTCCTTCCAGGGCACATCCGTACCTTGGGGTTCCCCAGGGAGAGGGATCGCAATGGTTGGGTGAGGGAGGAGGGCCGTACTTGTCACGTGAAAAAAAATGTTTCTGATCTGACTCGTGGTTTTTTTGTCTCGAGAGCGCTAAATACCCTCCCCTTCCCACGCCCGCTCGCAGTGTTTTACCAAAAAGGGAAGCGCTCGGAAAAAAAACCGGAAGAAGGCGAAAAAGTGGTGGATGGGAGGAAGCTGGCCAAGTAGAGGAGGATGGTGTATAGGATGGGGATGGTGGAGGAGAGGAGGGGTCCTATCTCATAGTCAGGAGGAAATATCGAGGGGAAGGTTCGTGTCAAGCAATTCCTCACAGTACCCTGACTTCCTTCCTATTGCCTCACAGACCCAGTTGGCAGACAGTGGACAGAGGATGAGCAACTTGCGTGATTGAAGGCACTGCACACTGGCAACTCACTTGAAGTGTGGGCATAGGTTTCCCTTTCTTTCTTGCTTACTTAGAGACAACTTAACGACAACAGGTTCACAAGTGAGCAGCATTTCCCATAGAACGCAATCGTGGGATCTTTGAAGGATGAATTTTCACACGTGGAGTGTTTCGGCGTGAGTCTCGCCATGAAGGAGCACGAATCAGTAAGTGAACATTTCACTTTGCGATATATTTGGGACACGTTGCGTAGTTTCTCGGGGGAAATGACCAATCACCCGCGCTGCAGTAGAGACTCGTTTAAGGAGATGCAGTGATCAGGAGAAGAGTAGTGAGTTAAGGGAAATGCAGTGATCAGGAGAAGAGTAGTGATGATGATTCTGAATGAATGAATGAATGTATATATGAACGAATGAATGAATGAATGAGAATGAATGGATGAATGAATATGACTTTTCCAACTTCGTTACCCTTCTTTAAGGACGGTTATAAAAGAGGTCGACCTCCTGCACGCCTCGCAGTAGTCCCACGTGATTTTTCTTAAAAACCCATTCGAGACCGACTGATGAAGGTTGACGGCTGATGGAAAGCAATAAGGGCAATGTGCCTACATGAGCGGATCTTTCAGATGAATGACTGCCTTTTTCGAAATTTTTTTCCTGTATCCTCCAGGGACACATGACAATGGAGAGCACCTAGAGTGAATGTACATGTTTGTCGTTGTGTGTGGAAATGCCCAAAAGCGGGCAGGCTGATTCCATGTTTAGGAACTTGAGTAGCACTTTATTGCGAAGCTCTCAAAACTGCATTTTTTCTAGGAATCTTTTTACAGGCATTGAAAGCTAATACCGCTATTGAAAAGAAATGAATGCACAGTAGCAAAAGCCAATCCTGCGAACCTCGCACAATCTGAGCGCTTTCTCAAAATGGTTTTTGTGCATTTTATAGGGGCACATGCGGAGGCTACAAAATTCAGCTCCTTTGTGTGCTCGTGAGGATGGCAATGAAGAGGAGTTGGAACATTGTTTCATTTGTTTAGGGTTGGTATTGTGAAAATAGAATAATTTGCAGTAAGTCGGCCTTCTTTTTTTTGAGTTCCGTTTGCTAGAGGTATCTACCACTGGTGAAGCTCCGTAAAGTGATTCGAATTATCCCACCTCAGTAGAAATTCCTCGCTCCACCTCGTCCTTCACCAAAACGTGCACAAATCAACAAAATGCAGAAAAAACCTTGAAGTTTACCTATAATATGGATAAACTGCCTGTTTACGGAACAATTTTCTAGCGTAGTGCGGATTGCGACTTCTCGGCCTGTACTTCGACTTTTGCCCCCACACTCAGCATCTTGTGGAAAAAAACCCATTTTGAAACCGTTCTGGCGAGTTTCAGGTAGAACCTTAAAATACTGTTCACTGTAACGGTTACCATACGGGAGAAGCTCTCAGAACCCTTCGAGCTTAGCAGAGTGCAATGGACAGGAGGCACGGAATTCCAGGGAGGGAAGCGTATTTGGTCGTTCGAGCGGGGGCAGGGAGGGGGGGGGGAGAGGATTGCATTTGCATCTGTAAAAGAAGTTCTCTGTTGATGAACTTTCTTGGTTTTTCCCGCTTCACGTGCGCTCTACATCCTTCCGGTGGAGATAGCTTTCTAAAAGAAGCGGCAAGTGGAAGATTTCTAGTGGAAATTTTTTGAAGAAAACCCGGAAGAGTGGTACGTATCTTAGAACTTGGGAGAATTCAGGGAGATGGTAGGTGGAATAGGGATGGAAAAGAGGTCGTACCCGTACCAAACGAGGAAATTTTGAGGGTGAGTCGCAACTGGCAAAAAATTTTTCCCAACGACAGCATGTGCCCTGGCCGTGAAAAGAGTAATAGACGAATACGTTCCGAAGACAAAAATGTACAAAAATAAGGGGAACCGGCTCGAAGGGCAAAGAAGCCGAGGGATAGAACTGTACGCCAATCAGATGCAGTAATCCATAGAAGAAGCAATAACAGGGTCCTGTTTTGAAGCGAGATCTGAGAAAACTCAAAACAAAACAATTCATTCCTCGATTACATTACCCCTAGATGCGCAGAGGTTACCAAAATATTTCTATTGTGAATTTTTGGAAACAGTGAGCATTCCTTACCTTGACGAAGGCGTTGAAGGCGTTGAAATTGTTTTTTTTGTGAGCTCAGACTTCTTTTATCGGGACCCTTGTGTCAGCCGTTGCAGTGTGTAGCTCGTCGAGTGTTAGAACTCAGTTCGCAAATAACAGTTGCATAAGCTTGTCCGTGTTGCTGCATGAGGTCCATTAATATTAACGAACTCTCAAGACCTCTACACCATGTGAACTTGAGCGCTGCTATGAGAACTGCGTCCTTCTGACTTGCAATGAGACCACTGGAATGTGCAAGGGGCAGAATTTAGCACAGTTTTGCTTGGGAGGGGGAACCAACCGGTACTCAGCGAAGCTTGTGCGGATCGCCTACTTTGCCAGATAAAGGCTTACACTGCTCACTCGTTCACGCACTCTCTCTATCACATTCTAAGGCCGCTAAACCACCAAATATCCGGTCTCAAAGGGTTGAATCAACGCTGGGGCTCTAGCACCCACCCAGAGATCAGATGTAATGAATCAACATCAATGGTGGGCTCGTTGTTCATTCTCGAACTCCTTGAGGGAAATCAGAATGTCTCTAGCATTTAGTGGCGAAAGGTCAGTGTTCTGTCTGCCAGAAATGTTCTTTGCATCAGAGTTGAGCCGCTCCTCGATCAAATGCTTGTCAAGCGCTGTTCTTATACCCTGATTTATCAATTTTTTGAAGAAGTTTCCCTCGTTCAGCTAGAGATTGTAATTCAAAGGTCGAGCTTTTTTGCAGAGCTGAACAAACATCGCCCTTTACAACTGCTTGGTCAGCTGAGGTTGAACAACACCCTCACTGCAGCCAGAATGGTTCTGTAACTATCTCATCATCACAAGATCTGCCCATAGAAAAAAAAATGGCAGTTTGTCAGAAGACATAAGCTTAATCTTTGCAGAAGAGAAAGTAAAGTCTACAAAATAATGACCTGTTCCTCCTAGGTCCAAGTTAGGCGATATTTTCTTGTGAAAGAATATGAATTAATTTTGAGACCGTCACACACGGCGAGTCCGTTGAGAGGAGCCTGGACTGGCCGGTCTGGGTTTCTATGTGGATGGCGGCCGTGTTCAGAAACAACTACTGGTTGAGTAAAACCGTCGGGCTAGGCCCATCCATGCCTCAGACGATGCCCCGCAAATTACCTATGACGTGGAGTTCACAATGGCCAAGATGATGAAGCCCTGAATCGAATGAACTCTCGCCGCAATCAGGCGGGGCGGCGGTGTCAAGATGGATGGGATGGATGGCGTGATTCTACCCGTGACTTTTTTCACAACTGGTTGTATTATTCCTGAATCGATCAGTGACAATCACTGTTGGTAGGAAAAGGCAGTCGCAGAAGGACTCATTCTGCCCCGCGTGACACCGCGCAGACTGATTGACGACATCAACCATCAACTGTAGGTGTCATAGTATCACTGTTACAGGCCAGAGCTTGTCCCGGTACAAGTTACTTGGGGGGGGGCATGTTGCGTATGGCATGCGAAGTCATATTAGCTTGTCTGTAACCTCCTATCGAATAGCATGTCAAGACAAGCCCAAAACAAGATAAGACGTGAAATGGCATAGTCGCACCGCTACGTGTCTTACCCCTTACCCCCCCCCCTCTCCCGAACATATTGTCGCCGGTTCGAATACCAGAAGTGTCTTCCCCCAAAGTATTTCTTCTTTGGCTGAATGTGCCTAGAAATTGCGAGAACGCGAAAAACAGACCATTAAGGAGCAGCCAGGCTGAGGAAAATGGCTGTGAGTTTGATTGAGAGGGAGCTATGGGCAGTATGTTCTTGACTACCGGAACGGATGAAATCGCCTAGATGAGGTAACGGAAAGATTAGGAAAAGGTTAACGCTGAGCAAAACAGACCGAAAATAGAAGCGCTGAGGAAGTGGCAGAAAAGAGTAGCAGAGATCACGTTACGACTAATTTTAGACAAAGACCGCCGCCCATACGTCTTGATACACTGCCGATTGATGTGATTTACAGCTTTGTGATGCAAGACTACTTACGTCATAGCCTCGTCGTACGTCGTTGGCCAATCATTCCGGCGCGACCCGCGTAGTACTGCAGATGCAAGTCGATCAGTCAATTTGTCGCACAGGACGGACGTGCTTATTAAGTGGTGAGGATAGGGTCTCAGTTTAAGCGCTGACGTGGTTTCTTAGGCAGAAGTGCAGCACACGCGGCGGTCCAAAAATAAAATGGCGAGAATAATCCACAGGGGTATACGATTGGACGTGTGCACAAATGGTAACCAAGGCGAGGCTCGTCGCAAACCACATCGTGATAAGCCTGCGGATTCTGTAAGCCGAAGAAGATGAAATGCCTACTTCGGCAGCTTTCTCAGGAGTTTCAACAGGTCCATCAACTGTACTGTTAGTAAAATGGCCCAAGGGCAGCTAGTGGCAAGCCCGAAGTGCTCCAAGCCGAACAGCGCCCCTTAGTCTTGGATCGTACGGATGCTGCATTGACTGCCACACTTTAAGACTTAGTTCTTCTTTCTCATGGGGACCAATACCGAATGGTGTTCAACCCCGAAGTCAATGAGCGCTTCTCAGAAACATTTTCGGAAGTAGGTGGTTGAAAATACTCGGAACATCTGGGTGTAAGAGTAAAACACATCAGAACCTAATCTTCAGCGTGTTCTAATAAAATCTTTGAAACAGATTAATGAACTATGTTGTAAAATCTAATAAATGAGAATTATTGAGGGGGGTCGAAGCAAAGAGATAGCTCAGCTTCCGTTTCGCACGTGCCCTTAGACGGAAGCCGAGCAAAAGCATATTCCTCCTTCCGTGCTCTTCAGTAAGGAAAGGAAGAAAAGTCAATTGCAGCAAGTTTATAAGGTATAAAGTTGAAAACGATAAAGACCGAGAGGTTTAAGAATGATAATTGATTGGATAACGTGAGTAGGACGTCGTAATTACGAAAAACTATCAGTTGATGTTACATTATAATATCCGAAAATACTACACGACACATGCAGGTAAAAAATGTGTTACATAGACACCAATTTAAACGAAAAAGCCACTGAGAATACCTCGGACTAATCTGCTTATGCTACCGTAATCATTCATAATAGAGTATTTGTAACATATAAGTTTATTTCTATAAATACTCCTCACTATACTAGCTATAATGAAGTCCTCACTGTAACCACTGCTATAAAGCATTCTTACCATATCCGATATTCTTCCAATAAACGTATCAAAGCAAGTACAGGTGTTGGCTATCCTAAGGGTTTCTGTGTATATAACGGAAGCCTTGTTGTTAGTGGAGATATTTGAATCACTGTGTGGGAATCTAATCACTTTAAAGTTAAAGTCATCTGTTTTATTATATAAACCAGTAGTAATTTGGCCGTTTACTATATTGATGGTTAAGTCCAAATAATTACTGTATAGCTCAGTTGTGTGTGTCTTCTTCAACTGCAGGGTATTTCTATAGACCTCCGCAAGTTGTTCATCGACTTCATTTTCAGACTGGTTATGTATGACTAGGAGATCATCCATATATCTGTATGGAATGAGCAATTTACTAGCATTGAATCTATTGCACTTTGCATAATTGTATTCCATGATTGACAGCGTAAGGTCTGCCAACAGCGGGCTGAAGTTGCCTCCTTGTGGAACACCTTTAGTCTGATTGAATATGTTACCAGCAAAAATACAAAAACTGTTGCGCAATAAGTAATCGATAAGATATATTAGGTCGGTAGCTTTGTAGTATCTGTAGTTGCTTTTATTTGCTCTACCGTCTGAGTAAAAAACATGGTAACCATTACTAGCAATGAACGCCTTATTGGCATTTTTGAAGCAGATGCTCATAAGCTGTTGCATATTCCTGATAATGAGGCTATGTTCCAAGTTTGTAAACATGTCAGTGAAATCGGCAGTATATATTTTAACATTGCCGTAGGCAATATTAGTCAGCTCCTGACTTATATTGATGTTGTCTATCGACCAGTAAGTCTTAATCGTTCTGTTTCGGTTTTGCATCACTTTTGCATAGTTTATGAAATGGTTTTTGAAATGTTTGAAAATAACATGTAGTTCTTTGGCTAGAGGTTTGATGCTACTGCTATGTGCGCCAGTAATATATCTGAACTTGATCGGATCCTTATGCAGTTTAGGCAGAGCATATATAGTTGGTAGATCTGAATCAACTTCTATATTGAGATTGTTCCTTACACAGAAGAACTTATGCTTCAGTATCATCGGATATTTGTTACCCGACCTCACAAATTCATACGTGTTGTTACTGTCTCCATATGCGAATGTGCCATTAGCAGCGTCATAGCTTATTCCCATTTCCTTCATCAAGTTGACTAAGTAGAATTTTTTACATATAATTCCGTAGTTGTTACTAGCTTTGTCCAGAGGGCAAAAAATATAGTTGTCCTGATATTGTTTGATCAAGTCGTAAGGTACTTGCTCTCCTATACTGATAATATTATTCCTAATGAGCAGCGGTTTGACTTTACTATGGTAACACGAACGTAGATGCTGTTGAAGTAGGTTAACTTTGTGACTGTTAAGTTTATATTTGTACTTAAAATAATTGACAACTTTATTAAGTGTAGCCTCATAAATCGTTTTGACTTCTTTCCTTGTTATTCCTGTGTCTATCCTATATTTCGTTCCTTTCATCATAAGTTTCCTGAACTTTCTTTCTTTTATTAGATTCATATTGCCTGTAATAATGTGCCCATGCTTGCTGTCAATATATTTCTGCACATCTTCAGAATCACAGATACAGTCACTAGTGATTATCCGCTTCAATTTTTCGTTGTCGAGATTCTTTAACATTTTGTTATAATTGCATATTCTGGTGGCCATTGTGTTATTATACTTATAAATTATTCTGATAGGTGTGAAGTTACAATCATTCCCATTAAGCAATAATTCTTTGACAGTGCGTGAATTAAAAATTCTGTTGAAGCGTATCTCGTTAAATATTCTGCTTCTGAAGCTGACTTCAATGTTATGAAAATTCTTTCTGGGTTTTTCTTCGATGACTGAACCATGGTGAAAGTAAGCTAACAAGCAAAATATCAAATATTTTGTTTTGTTGTTTACGGTCTGTAGAAAATTCACAGACATGACGAGTTTTAATGATCTAAGACCGCTGTAGCCTTCCCTAACTGAGTAAAACAGTACATACACAGATACAGTCAGATCGCAATGAATCAGTTGGGGTGGGTCAGAAAATGAATGAAACTGCTTTCCACCAGAATACCGATCTCTACAAATTTGTTGAAAGCGGAGAAGGAAAAGGGCTCGCTCTCCAGCTCCTGACCAGAGCACGTCTTGTCGTGAAGGGAAATTCTAGCAGTATACAACCCCTTCGAAATTTCCTCTTTAGTACAACCTAACTTTTTTGGAATTTCTTCTGGGAGTTTCTCCGCTTCTTCGCCAATAAACTGCCATGGGGCAAGCGTGAGGGTGGAGGGGGGAGGAGGGGAGAAAAAAACCGCACATGTGAAAGAGGCAAAGCCGATAGAGGCCAAAAACCGAAAACGTTTTTTTCATAGCCGAAACACCCTCCTAACGACTAAGTACGACATCACTGGGATCCCCTACGCACGACTTGCCCTGCTCCTGACACTGCCCGAATGTTTGTGGCGATATCAGCAGATGCCGGCTCTAACCACTCAAGACCCTGAACCTTCATAGCGCAACACTTGGTGGCTTTGACTTTCTGCTTAGAGACTTTGAGTGAACTGAGAAACTCGTATGGTTTCAATAACATGTTCTCCAACAATCCTCGGTGATCTGCAGCCTTGGATACCTGCCTCATTGGGCATGCATTCAGGCATTTGATGCATAATTTCTCCAATCAAGGCTGCAAGGCACGGGGCTTGGGGGCAATACATCAGTTCCAAATGCATGTTCTGGACCATATTTGAAGGACTTCCGAGAAAGAGTGAAGAGAATAAAAGGAAGAAGTCGTGTGGGGCTCTACTCATTCTTTATTGATGAATGATGCATCCATTGAACCCTTCTTTCAGATAAACAACCGCATTGAATACAACATTTGATAGCATTACTGTAGCCTTTTGTGCTGTGCTGGGCTTAGCGCTGCAATATATGCAGGCTGGCTGCGTAC
>MU912324.1:11975-56425 GCA_036418165.1 Cooperia oncophora
TGTCAAGATAGGATGGGGGAATGGTTGGCGTGATTCTACCCGTGACTTTTCTTCAAACTGATTGTATTATTCCTGAATCGATTAGTGACCAATCATGTTGGTAGGAAAAGGACGAGTCGCAGAGCCGACTCATTCTGACCCCGCGTGACACCGCCGCAGAATGATTGACGACATCAACCATCAACTGTAAGGGTGTCATAGTATCACTGTTACAGCCAGAGCTCTGTCCCGGGTATGAAGTTACTTGGGGGGGGGCATGTCGATGGCGATGCGAAGTCATTTAGCTTGTCTGTAAGCCTCCTACTCGAATAGCATGTCAAGACAAAGCTCCAAAGATAAGACGTGAAATCGGCATGTCGCACGCTACGTTGTCACTCCTTCCCCCCCCTCTCCCGAAACATATGGAGTGTCGCACGGTATCGAATACCAGAAGCTACCCCAACAGTATTTCTTCTTTGGCTGACATGGCCTTAGAAATTGCCCGGGGCGTCATAGCGGAGAACGGCGAAAAAACAGACCTTAAGGGGCAGCCAGGCTGAGGGAAAAATGGCTGTGGTTTGATTGAGAGGGAGCTATGGGCCCGAGTATATTCTTGACTACCGGGAACGGATTCGAATCACCCAGGAGAGTAATGGAAAGATTAGGGATAGGGTCAACGGGTGGCAAAACAGAGCCGAAAATAGCAAGCCGCTGAGGAAGTGGCAGAAAAAGGTCGCAGAGATCACGTTATCGACTAATTTTAGACAAAGACTGCCGCCCAAACGTTCTTGATAACACTCGCGATGATTGTGATTTACAGCTTTTGGTTGATGCAGCCTACTTACGTCATTAGCTCGTCGTACGTCGTTGGCTCAATCCATTCCGGGACGGCGCGGCGGACCCGCGAGGACGTATACTCAGATCAAGACCCGATCAAGTCATTGTGCAGCAGACGGAACGTCTTATAGGTGGTAAAGGAACGGGTTCAATCGGGAAGCGCCTGCGGTGGTTTTAGCAAAGTCAGCATAGCGTCAGTAAACAAGTGAAAATGCATGAGATAATAACAAGAGGAGCAATTCGGTCTCGTGTGGCACCAAATGGTTACTAAAGCGAGGCTTAGCTAACCACATCGGTGAAAGCGTCGCGGATTCTTGCTAACTCGACGATGATGCCACTTCGCCAGACTCTTCAGGAGTTCACAGGTCATCAAACTGAACTTGTGAGCTTAAAACGGACCAGCTGATGGCGAAACTAGTGGAAACGCGAAAGTCCCTCCTTAAGGCTCGAACAGCGCCCCTTAGCCTGATCGGTACGATAGCTCATTGGACAGTGCACACATTTCAGACTTGAGGCTTTCTTTCTTTCTCTGGGTGGACCAGTACCATGGTGGAAACCCCTGAAGTCCAAGCGGCTTCTCAGAAACATTTCGGTAATTAGAGAGCGGGTGGTTGAAATATACTGGAACATTGGATGTAAGAGTAAAACACAATTAACAGAACCTTAATCTTCAGGTGTTAAGACGGCCTTGTAGGCCTTCTGAAACTGAGTTAAAAACAGAGCTGACAGTCGGAGGATCGCCACAAATCAGTTTGGGGCAGGAGAGTCAGGAATGAATAAACTGGCTGTCCACCAGAATACCGATTCTCCTACAAATTTTGTGAAAGCGGAGAAGGAAAGAGGGTTCGCTCTCCAGCTCCGGACCAGAGCAGCGTGCGTTGTCGGTGAATGGAAATTCTAACAGAATACAACCCCTTTCGAAAATTTCCTCTTTAGTACAACCTAACTTTTTTGGGAGTTTCTCTGGAGTTCTACCGGTTTATCGCCAATAAACTTGCCATGGTGGCAAGCCGAGTGGGGAACCCGAGGGTCTGGAGGGCGGGGAGAGGGAGGCGCGAGAGAAAAAAACCTTCACATGTGAAAGAGGCAAAGGCCGGCCATGCGGAGCGCCAAAAACCGAAAACCGTTTTTTCAAATAGCCAGATACGACGCCATTCCTCCAAACGAGCTAGTACGACTCCATCAGCTGGGATCCCGCTCACGCCACGACTTGCCTTCTCCTGACACTCGCCGCCGCCGTGTTCTGTGGCGATATCAGTCAGCGATGCCGCTCTAACCACTCCAAGCCCTAGGACCTTCACTAGCGAACAATTTGGTGGCTGAGTTTCGCTTGACTTTGAGGGGTGAGACTGAGAAACTCGTATAGGTTCAACTTTAACCATGTTCTCCAACCAACCCTCCTCGGTGTATCTGCAGCCTCGAGATACCTGCCTTCATTGGGCATTGCATTCAGGCATTTGATCCATTAATTCTCCACTCCAAGGCTGCAAGGCACGGGGCTTGGGGCAAACATCAGTTCCAAATGCCATGTTCTGGACCATATTAGACTTGACCCGAAGTAAAAAAATGAATAGAAAAAGACAAATAAAAGAGTAAGTCTTGTGGTCGGCCTCTACTCGTTCTTTATTGATGATAGCCGTATGAATGATGCATGCCATTGAACCTTTCTCAGCATTAAACAAACCGCATTGAAACAACACTTAGCATGTACTGTTAGCCTTTTTGCTGTGCCGGGTCGCTTAGCGCTAGCGTGCCAATATATGCAGGTTTGAACGACTTCCTTTGAAAGTTGGCAAAGTTAGCGTTTACTTCCTGCCGTAGCCTTTTCAAAAAGCGGAACCCTGTCGTTTGGAGAAATCAGCCTTTCAAGTAAAAGGGAAGCATTGGTCGGCGCCCCAAAACAACGATTCTCATGACACCTCAGAATGCTGACGCTTCTTAACACCAGATCATAATCGGCGTTCGAAAAGAAAGCTCCTTGACTTGTAGCTCACCTATTGTTAGATCAGAAGCGTAGACGACTTAGAACGCGGATGGCCTGGAGATGCAGAAGCCAGGCTACATGCAAGGCGCTGTTCTTGCCCTTTTAGACAAGTTAATCGTCCCAGAGGAATTCATAGTCGGAAAAAGTCAGTCGCGGTGTTGACAGATGGGCATGGGAAGTGGTTGATGCGTCTCTCATCAATCCACTGCTAGAACCAGCCGAAGAATGATTCGTGAAACGCAAAACTTAATATTTTTAGTCTTAGAAAATAGACAAAGTCGGATGATCTCTCAAAATCGCCAGTTTTTGTTGTAACACAATACATAGGCGGAAGCAGAAGCTTTGTAAGAGAGATTAAAAGGAATGCTGAAGAGATTGCTCAGGGACTTACTATAAAGTTAGGGAACTGAGCAGATTTTAGGGAGAATGCATCGCTCATAACCGAGAAGAAATAAACAATGAAAAACTTTTACAATTATCCTAATCACTGTCATATCTAGTCCATGACAGCCTATATTGAACGAACTCATGGGTATAAAGTGCGCCAGCCACCGTTCCTTACCGTGGATCTTACACTGCGCTTCATACTTTGCGCAGATGCTGGGCGTGCGGCCAGCCAGCGCTTGGGAGTGGAGAGTTGGGGCGTGATTAGGTTAAGGGACTACCACTGCCTGCTACCGTTCCTGATGCGCATATGAAACTCTCCAGCTCCTGAACGCCTACTGATAGCTGCGTGGACGCTGGTAAGACTCCGCTGGTCTCTAGATCGCATACTCTGATTATTTCTAAGCAGCTGACGCTGCCGGACGTTCGCGAAACGCTTGGTAAAACGCCGATTGTCGCTTGCGCTACTGCTGCCGCAAGGCGCCCAGCCTTAAATACGTGGCAGTCTATGCTGCCAAAAGAACAAACAAAGCCTGTAGCATGCTTTCTGTGATAACATAACACGATGGCTTCTCGCAAACCATACAGTTTTTAGATATACTCGGCTTCAGACTCCAAATTCAAGTAACCCCTCAGCCTGAAGTAAACTGATCGCGAAATACCTTTAGACAACTCAAAGTCCGGAACCCTTTTGTGCACAGTGAGCTCCTTTTTCAAAAGTAGTGGTTTTTTGCCCGAAACTATCACGACAATTCGCTTTTTATGTTAGAAAATTTCTATCTCGGGAGGTCAATTTCGTGACCTCCACCTCACGGCTTCCCGCAAAGGAGGCGTTGCGCAGGGAGGCGACTTCAGGATCACCCGGCGTGTCGCGCGCCCGGCAATTGGCGCAACACTTGCGTGCTTGCCATGCGATGCGCTCGCTCGGGATTAAACCACCATTTTATCGCCACTTTTGGAACTTTTGATTTCTGTTAGCTTTCAGCAGCTCCGCTTTTCATTACTCGGTTAGAAACTGTCTGCCACGAGCCTGAATTCTTTGCCTTCACTTACATAGCTAAGTGATTCACATTAGCAACTGAATAGAACAGAAAGCCTGCGACAGTATTTTGCGACTTTAATTATCCTATCCATCTGATCCCCTCGACATTAAAACACACAATGCTTTCTTTGCAGCAACCCTTACGTGATACTTATAGCGGTATTCTGTGCTAGGCGCGGACCGCTCCTGACCAGAAAAACTGTTAGCGAATGTCACTTGTCGACACGCCGATAACATGGCAACAATCGCGTCGCTGCCCGATCGTAACGACGCGGTAATTGTAACTTCGCCCCGTCGCGACGGTGCATGGTCCTACCGTCACACAGTCGTCGATCAGGTCGCTCCTCACTTCCATCAGTTCGGATGGCTTTTGTCCTGGTTGATTTGCGCCGTCACTTTGAGCGATAACCGAAAGATAATGCTCAGGTATAGCATGCGGAAAATGCGGAACGAAAATGTTAAGAATTACGTTTGAATGGGTTTCATTGCCCAAAGATTATAGCTCCTGGTGAAAAACAAGGTTGTTTAGGGTAACAACAGCTGTTCATAATATTATGATGGATGACATTAGGAGGGTTCACCACTGAGAAAGGCCTCAATGACCAGGATTTTGTTCCTACCTGGACATCACACAGTGTACCCAGAATAGCTTGCACTTGATCACTAGAAATTTCACAGTGAAATCAAGTGTACAGGCAAGTGAACAAGTATCAGTACTTGATTAATTGTGCACTCTCTGCTGTCCTCTCAGACCAGAGACTGCAGTTTTTTTCACCTGGTGGTGGTTGGGGGTACCATCAAGCGTGTAATTGGTGATTGACGAGCGAGTTTGATGAGCACTGAACACAATGATCAGTTTCGTTGATTATACCATTTTCAATAGAGATACCGTCTGAACAGAAAAGCTGATAAGTGAGGGGATGAGCTCTATTTTCTGACCTGCTGGGCTAAAAATACAGAAATTCGGCTTAGCAACAGCAAATAGTACTCAACGATCCCTGTACAGGTTACCTTGTGAAAACCTGTAAATTCCTTGAGTGAAGTGCTTCACTTGTATTGCTCCGTAGCTTCACATAGTTGTTCAGGTCTCATCAAAATGAGACTTGTTTGTTAACATGAACAAGCAATAAGATCTATCAAAAAGGCAAAATGCCCCTCCCAAGCCGAATAGCGTCCACAGCAATGTAAAATGTCACCCCTCTAACAGCTTCGGCAGCTAGGCTGAGCACACGTCTTCCAAAGATAGTCCTAAGGATGTGCTTCCCTCGCATGGCCCCCATGTAAAGTCCTATGGAAAATCAAGTCAGCGTTTCTGGTCTTTCTTGCTAATTGCGTGCCAATAGGTTTCGAACGAATGGGGTGGTCGGCTCGAGATGGTCAGTTCCGCGAGCCGTGCATCCCTTGCGCGGGACATTTGTACTGAATACAAGGCTTCTGTCGATCAAACAACCTCTCGCTCGAAGGGTTCGGAGGTACTATTCCATTGCATCTATTGGTAGTGTATTTGAAGGGAGAGAAGAGAAAAGAAAGATGTAAGGTAGGAAAAGAAGGAAGGAGGAAGAAAAGATTAATGAGGAGGGAGATATTACGGTTGGCAAGTATCCTAAGACGATTTGCACCGTTATACTCCATTAGAGAACGGTAAACTCGCAGTGCATTCGCCACGAATTAGAAATCTGCTTCGTTTTCCTCATGGATTCAGTGGCAGTGAAAATCTTTATCCTTTTATTTTCCTTATTTACCATCCGTTCAAGTTCACTACCAGTTGAATGTAGGATATGAAGGATAGATTCGTAGGTGTTTCTCAATTGCTTTTAGGATGCTTGACGATTTTGGTACCCAGATGGGTGGAATGTCCGAATAACCCGAGTGGTACCTACAGGGGAGGGGGGGGGGAGGCCAAAAAAAGTCATTTTGCCTCGGACTTTCAAGGCGCTATATGTTACACTTTATTAAATTTTTATCGGACATTTTTACTACCATATTAAAGAGCACATTAAATACTATAACGATACTCCGCCACAGCCTTCTGGAGGAGCGTCATCGAGAGACTGGGCCGCGCGAAAGTGAGTGGGTACCGGAGTAGAGCGAGATCGTTGATTTCTCCGCCCTGTAGACCACTCTGTTGAGCTCCGCCCTGACCGAGTAATTGAGGGGGTTTAGATCAGGACCCCCGCTGTAACACTCCATCTTTTCAGGTACTCAACGTTCTTCCATTCCAAGCGAGCGAAAGTTTTTCCAACGCCCTTCCATTAAATGTGTGTCACCCAATCCTGTAGCAGAACAAAGTTTCCAAGAAGGTACGCGCCACGACATGAAGATGGGATATTCTTCCTCAAGTTGCTCGGATGTAGCCACAGCGCACACTCTCAGTCTGCGGTCCACGAAGAAAATATCGGTTCATCCATTCCAGGTACGGCCGGCTCCACACCATCAACCCGCGTCTTGGCGACTGCGCTGGAAATGATATCCTGGACCGTAGCGACACTGTCGGAGCTGCTCGATGTTTGAGGTCTTGCAGATCAAGAGTACTGGTCTCCAGGTAGCTATCCATGGGTGATTCCACTCAAGAAGTTCCGCAGCTGTTTGAAGGCCACGTGAATTCCAAAGGCGTCCTCCACTCAGGCCGCGACTGGAGATGACTTCATATTTTGGTGTACATGAAGGTGAATGGCGGCAGCCTGCTCCAGCATATAGAGGAAGATCTTGGGTATCTTCCGCCCTGGTACTCATATCCACTTCCTCTGTCTGGGCTGCGAAAACTTCGCTCATATGTGACTCGGCCGGAATGACTTATTTTTTTGCCCCCCCCCCCTTGTATATGTACGAGACATGACCGCTAGCGTCTCCCCAGGGTCGGTATAAATTGATACCAGGCATCCATAAGAGAATCGAAATGTTTTCCGCCACGTTTTAAGATAATCTTCATGCTAAACATCTATAGGCCAAACTGCATTCCAAAGTCATTGTGGTTCCGAATTTAAGAAGAACGCGGTAACCCAAGGAGAATTGAGGTGGGAGCCAAAGTCTTTTCCTCTTCTTTTCATTCCACAGACGTCTACACTTTTGAGGGGTTGTCCAACAATGCCGTACCTTTTGCAATAGTAACTTTACAAATCTCCATGAACAGAGTCCAGAGAGCAACGACCAGGCGGCAATTTCCGACCTCTCATCCTCTCCCTCACGATACCTTCGACATCCATTCAGAACCGTGATCACACTCTAGTAACCCAAGTAACAGCATACAGCTCAAATTGACCTTCACGATAACAGGGACTGTTTCTTTCCAGGAACTGCCTGCGACTGCCAATTATAGTAGAGCGCAGTTCGGACTGGTGGGGTACCAAATGGTTATTGACTCTTGTGATCAGTGAATACAAAGGCTCACTTCTGCCATTTCGTAGCCCCACAAAATTTGATTTTCAAAAGGGACGAGAGTTCTAAATTTCTATCGGGTTATTGTTAAATCTGTTTAAATCGGTCCCTTCCTTACAGCCATCCAGCGCGATCAACAGTATTAGATGAATTACCTGCTTCTTACGTAATTCCCTTCTATTTCTTCTATCCTCACCTATTGCGAAAGGGATCAACTCATGCCTAGTCAGCTTCCCAGTACGACACTCTTGTCGTAAAAATCATTGAAAACGAAAATCGTTGACTTAGTTAAAAGATCAAACAAGTGAGAAATATTGAGAGGTTGGAAGAAGAGGTAACGCAACCTGGTTTCAGTGCTCTCAGACTTGGAGCTAGGGGTCAGCATTCTTTCCTCATAAGGAAAGGAAGAGAACAACATAGAATTCTATTGACTTCATAAGAAACAATCAAGAGCAAAGGCAAAGGAAAGTGATAAGAGTGGAGTTCCGGCTCACACTCAGCTCGAAGCGAACCAGATCAGTTAAAATGCAAAGTGCGCGTGAACGCGCAGTGTACTTACTTTGCCCCGATCTCAAGACCATGTATTTTTAGGTAGGGAATGTAAAGCTCTCAATGCGAAGAGGTTTCTCGTTCAAAAGTGCAAAATGGCGTCCAGGCGTCAGACAGGTCCATCGTGAGAGCTTGAGGGCAGACTTCGCGATGAGCCACCGAAAAAAAGCATTTGCAGCTTGGTTGAGAATTGTAGGTCCTACTTGGCTCGCTCGTGAAGAAAAATGAAAGGGAATCATTGAGAGGACTCCAAATAAGGTCCTGCTGGTACCACGCGAAAGACAAACAGTCAATGTGGTATCGGGAGGGCAGGCCAGAGAAAAAATCGAGAGAGCAATGCCAACCGAAAGGAGACGTAGATAAAGCATCTATCCGAGTTGGGCGGAGTCACTTGAGCAAGTCCGTGTGTTACTCCCCTGACGCGCTTTTACACCAGGTCTGGCGTACTAAGATCGTAAGCTAATGCGTTTAACTACTCAAAACGGCAGCTATACGAAAGCAAAATGATGAAATGTATAATTTGAGGACACTGGGTAAACCAAATTAGAATTAAAGTGGTCCAGTAAATCGAATAGATTATTCGGCACCTGTTACACAACAACGTGCTCAAACTTTTGAAGGTGTGGCATAACAGCAGCATGAAGGAACACGATTTATCACCAATGATAAAGAACAGAATTACATCCCGGTGTGGAAAATTAATGACGGGACTATGGCTGCAAAATAGATCCGTTGTGTAATCTGGTGGAAAAAACGTCAACATCATATCCCTCGCTCCTGCCTCGAAACAACCATCTGCAAGCTCATCTATCGCGACCTAGGAATCTGATTTACTAAGAGGGGAAGCCTTGTAACAGACTGACGTCGCCAAAAAAATTTGCGAACGGAGGGCACCGAAGGGGTACCAAAAATGCATTGGCCATGCCGTGAACGGGCCTTGGTTACCACAAGGGCGGATATGACCGTGCCTCCGCTGAAATACGCTCTAAAATTTGGCACTCTAGAATACGATCGCTGCTCCACTTGACTAGTTCAGGCTAGGAGAAATCAGTCCTTGAAGGGTCTAATAAGCGCTTCTCTACCATCTCAGCATTGCTGCTCCTCTTCCCATGGATTGATTAGCATGATAATTTATCTACTCAAATTAGGATTTAACATCCAGGGGGAACACGTCAGACATCTAATCGCTGTTCCATGCTCAAAACAACATGTGGCACTCATCGTAATCGCGACCTGGATATCTGACTCACTACGCCGCGGCGTACCTCCCAGTAACAGATTATGTCACCGCAGAAAACTTCGTGAAATGAGGGGGGACGAAAGGGGTCAGAAAAAATGCAGGGCTGTGTCCACACGGCCCTTTCATACCTCTGGCAGGCGGATTGCACTGGAGTGTTCGAATTCGCTCAAATTTTACTCTACAATAGCAACAAGGCACATACAGTTTGGTACCGGTCCTAAAATGTAGCAAGGATTCTACATGTGGGGAAAATGGCTAAATAATCGAGTGAAACGATCATAAGCATGGGCCAGAAAAAGAAAGCAATTTCGGACGAACTTTTTCGTTGGCATCGTGCCAATAACAGCTTCCGTATAGTACGCGCATTACTCATTTATGCAACATGACTCCGGTCGCTTGTATTATATCCCTTCGCCTTCGATAGTTTTACCTCGCAAACGAAGACGGAATAAAGAGCATCAGAATCGGTCGGTACCTTTGGATGGAAGGGCGCGCAGTGGCGTCCGTATCGGTATGTTGCAGTTGATCAGGCTTATAACGGGACCTTCCTTGGAAAGGCACCACCAGCACCCCTGGTCAAAGGACTGGAATCCTGTCCTGCTAGCCGAGCCATTAGTCCTGGCACAGACTATGAGGGTTATCGTGTCAGTTGCCTTTAAAAGGGAACTTACCGTTCAATGACCAATTCACTGGACGTATACATAAAAATTGATAGAGTCGGAAGTTCCTTCCCCCATCCCACAATGTTATTTGGCTCCCTACGTACTTTACTGGTGGTCAAGTACCCTGCTGTACTTGTATCCTGCCCAGACTCAGTGTATAAGTAAGTGCATTATTCAGCTGAAGCTTACAACCTTTCCAACCAAGCCTTAGGTTTCACCGGCTCAGGATCATCGGAAGCACAGAGGTCTAAGATAGAGATCCATTGAGCTGATATGGTAAGTCTGGGCCCCTTGGCCAATGGATAAAGCACTAGGCTGGTAAGCGGAAGATGCGGTTCACACGGCCTGTGGTCTCACTTTTGCTCGTCAGTGATAACTTGCTGAAGGCGTACTGCGGCTTTGAACAGTATTTATCGTAATAACGACCTCAAAACGTATAGACGTGTTTTTAAGCCAGTCGAGAGGAAATAATAGACAGGAGCATAGATTTTGGTTCTTGGAACCTAAAGGACCTGTAGTTCCACAATGCACTTTTATTCACCAGAGACTACTAGCTTATGCACTGGGTATATGAGTAGATTCATAAGCCTTCATATGTGAAAGGTCAGACTCATCATCCAGCTGGCAGCACATTACACAGCGCCCAGAGGGCAAATATTCGAATAATGCACAAGGGAATACCACATTATTCGAACCTTCGTTCGCAAAGGCCATAAAGAGTTCGTTTTGTATAAAAATCGCAAGGGCCAAATGCCTGGGCGGGAGTCGACCTGGGATTTGAACCGAGGACCGAGCGCGCCACTTGTCACTGCACCACCTCCTTCCCCGAATTTCGGCGTATGTTCAGGAATGGACGCCCCCGAATAGTCTCAAGTACATGCTCATCAAAAAATCAGGCATGAGCCTGCCTGTCAGAGGAGTGGGGGACTCACCAGCATAAACTACCGGTGATACACAGAGCGGAATCTCCGGCTCACAATCGTTTTTTACCGCCTCCAGACATGGGTGCCGTCCAAACTGGAAAAACTCGATAAAAAATATGCATGAAGGAAACGTGCCAAACTTGAGGAACTTGTGGAGGCTCCTGCCAAGCGGAATGGCCGTCTCATCATCACCTTAAACTATCAAAGGTTGAATTTCAGACAATTCGTGTTTCTTAGCGAAAAGTGGAAAACGGCCGGAAGTTTCAAGATTATCGAAAAATTTCCAGGACCGCAAATGAAGACTGTCTACTGCAATAATGCCAGATTTATCCATAAAGTTCATGCATCCAGAAAGATACCGCGACGGTGGAGCAAGGAGAAGAAGGTTTTTCGGTGGCATATTTCGGAGTCGAATGCTCCCTGGAGACTGCAATCAGCATGGGCGTTTGATTGGGTAAGCTACAAACAAGGAGAAGCAATTCCAGGCCTTTAAATAGAAGGCTGTGCTCAAAAACCCAGCCGAACAACAGCGGTTCCATAGTGCCAGACCTGTGTGGCAAACTCACTAAATCCCATAAACAGGGCACGTACTGCCGTTGGGGAGAAATGCTGCAAGATATTCCTAGACTAATCCTAGAATCCGCCTCTGGAACGGCCGACCTCTTCTCTGTCCCTATCTCTGTTCCTATCATAATCCTGAGCACTTCGAACCTTACCAACACTTCCCCTCAAGTTTTTCCTCACGAAATTCAGTTTTTCTCAACAAAAACTGGAGCAGAGAGCAGTTGAGGGTGGTAAGGAGGACGCTCATATAGCGCACGTAAACGGAAAAAAAGCGAAAAAGCCAACAAACAAATAACCAAGAATGGTTTTCTCAGGAACGCGTACGACCTCCTCCCCTCCCTTAAACGAGCGAATACAACCCCCCTCCAGCTTCGCCGGGATCCAAACGTAAGAAGAGCCCCTTTGGTAGCGAACATGGTGCTCAGTTTACGCTTGCCGTTAAATCTGTCCATCCGCAGAATGCCTGGGAATGCGACAAAGGATGTCACGGGAAAGCGACCAGCTAGCAAATAGTCAGCCTTTTGGAACTGAAATATCGAGGCTCGGTGTTTTACAGCGGGAACAACCTGTTAGATGATTATTTCGGCGACGAGGGGCATTCTGCCGTTCTGCTACATTCCATCGACGCGTCGAGCCACCTACAAACTATTTCATAAGTTTACAAGAGAGTTGGAGGAGGTTCTACAGAGGGACTCCGGCATGCTTGCTACAGGCTTCACAGGAGTTCACAGATTTTCATCAGAAAGAGATGTGCAAACGCGGAACCAAGTGGGGCAGCGAAAGTGCAATATGCTCCCCCATCGCCGAACCACCCGCATGCCTCATACAATAAGTACATAAATATATTCTAAGACCTCAAGGAAGTCTTCCCATTATAGGCAGAACGAAGAAATGTGCAAGAAAGGAGCAAATAGGCGAGGGAAATGGCAACAATCCGGCGATGGCCTCGCCCAGAAGTGCATAGGGCGGCAGAGAAGGCTTTCGATGACAAAAAATGATAGTTAAATAAACATTCTATAGAGAGGGGGTTTAAGATGACCATTGGCCTTCACAGTCTATTTGGTGCTGTGTCGAGAGCAATTTTCCTTTTGCAACACTCTGTGATCGTGGCAAATTTTCTGAGAAGCCTAAGGGCTCAGAGCGTTAATTCTACGCTGGGTTAATTCTACGGCCAAGTCGACATTGCGTGGTGGATAGCGAAAAAGTTTCAATTTGCAATTTGAGAGCACGGAAAAAAGAGTAGAAACGTCCACGCTAGCGCTACACCTTACTTCAGATCAGAGTCTAACCTCCCTTACACGACGAATTAATAATAAATAGGCTATGCGATAGCTACCAGGCTCGTGGACACGATCGTTTTCAAGCTAATAAAGTCTTCCAATTACACGGGCCTGGCTTGAGCGACACTTTCGGTTGGTTGAGGCAAAGAGCGAAAAGAACGGGGCAATTATCTTCCGAGCAGATGATCAAACCTATAGAAACCTTCCGTGCCAGAGCTCTCGCCATTTTATCCTTTAGCTAACCATAAGGTCAAATTGCCAGGGCTAGATGAATAATCAAAGAAGAAATCTGGTAGCCATGGCTAATCAGGGTGTCAGCCGCTTGCGGAGCAGGTTAGAGCCAATCTAACGATCTGGTCTCGTTAAGTAATGCATGAAGGTGTCTGTTTTCAGGCTACCGTGCTCGTTGACGCCTCACCCTAAACACGTGGTTTCCGCATCGAAAACGCTTTGCACTGCGATGGTAGAGCTATCGGGTTACACCAGTTGCCAGCACTAGGTACACGTGAAATATTAACCGCATGCAGGAAGAATGAGTGAATTGGCGAGAATCCAAAAACCACAGCGAAGGCTTCATAGAGATTTCTATACGGAGCAAACTAAAGCCTGAACACTCTCTTCGGGGATCCTGAGCAGTCTATCAGAACGACAGAGAGTAGGCGTAAGAGGCGAAGATGTTCTTCAGAGTGTTTGCAGTACGCCATACGTTTGAGCTGCATTCACAATCAGAGCACATTTCTGTAGTGTGCCTGTTTTTGGCTTATGTGACAAAATCGCCACCACTTTTTGCCAAACAAATTCTCACTGAATCTGGGAAGCACTATGATCTTCGTACCAACCCGAAAGACAGACAGCCAGCAGCGAGCACAGCCAGCCAGCAGTCAGGCTCGCAGACAGACAGAAAGAAAGCAGGCAGACAGACAGGAAAACACTCTGAGCGGACCACAATAAAAAGATAACCGTTCCGTACGAATCTGCTTTTATTAGAAGATAATTTGTGCTAGTCCACTTCGCAGAACGATATTTGTGGCCCCTTTAGTGATAATATGATAAACTATCCCGAGAATTGCCAAGGTATCAATTAAATGTGAAAGACTTTGAAGCCTCGAATGAAACAGTGGGAATGAATGAATGTGATGGGAAAAGGGAGTTCTGAGAAGGTGCTTCTTACTTTCTATTTTTTCTTTATTTTTATACTTTCTTTTTTTTCTCTTAATGGAAGAATGAATAAATGTTTTCTCCAACCGTTGAGAGTAGAAAATTAACTCATCCCAAAATTGGTCATTCAACCAGGCACAGCATTCGATGGGATTTTGGTCGAGCCTGACGACCCCCCCCCCTTTTTTTGGGTTCGGTACGACCCCCACCCCCCTTTTTTGGCCGTTCGTTTTTTTCGCCTTAAATGAAACTATGAAACGCCCGCTATGAAATTCTACTTGTATGAAGGTGCCCATACAAAATGGACGACTTGAAGTCATGACATAATAGAACAATACAGAGATGATTGCAAACAAAAAAACGTACGAATCGTATTATGAAAACTCGTATGATGAACTTCTTCGATGGCGTTTTTGAAACACACATGGTAATAATAACAATATACCGATTAATTCAAATGAGCATTCGTTTAACGACTGAGGTGGACTCCCTATCTGGGAGCGGCCATGCAGCGAACCACAGTGTTAACAACGTCTATTCCGAAGATGAGGACGAGGAAAAGAGAAAGTTAGGCTTGTCTCACTAACGTAACAGTTATACAAACCGCCGTAAAAATGCAATTACCCCCGATTATTGGAGTACGGTAGCAGAAAGCGCATGTAATTGCAGATGTGACCGCAGATCGTTCGGCAATTTTAGCCATGGAGCGAGAAATTTTCAGCAAAGTAGGTGTTCTTTGAAGGACCAATAACTTCCTCAAAAGCGACCTTGGGGAAGAGAAGACCGTATTCGTGAGAGTAAGGATTGCACTTCCTAAATGTACTGAAACGTTTATAAGGTCGCAAAAATCACGAAGAAATCTGCCCATAGGGATTCCATGGAGTGAAGGGTTGAAGTTTAAGTTGAACAGGTTTGAACCAATATATTTTTTTGTAACTCAACATTTCCACAAATCTGAGAACGGATCCGAGTGTTTGAAGATTTCTCTTTCTGAAAACCTCTTGAACTGTTTCTGAAGCTCTCGGGATTCAGATGAATCTCGCTTGGGGATTTCTTGAGGAACACTCCCAGCTGCGCGAAAACCCGTTTCCTGTGTACCGTCCAAGTGAGCGTGTTCGATAAGCCAGGAACGCATGTAGAAACGTTCCTGTGGAGAGCAGGACAATATGGTTCGTTTTGAGCGCTGATCACGTCAACTTTGATGCGCCGCGCACTGAGGGCCGCGCAGAGGTGATGTGATGGTGCAACTTGTGCGTAATGTCTGTTCACGCGAGCAAATGTTGTCTATAAGGTTCAGGGAGGTCCATGCGAGCCTGGTGCTTGTTTACAGTGTTTTTCCGTTGCGTATGATGAACATGGTCCCTGTCAACGCGTGCCAGATTCGTGCTCCGCCAATCGCTGACATCCGATAAAAGGAGATCCAACTGCTGGAAAACGTCTGATATGAACGATATGGTAGTCCTGGTCGCGTCGAGAAAAAAAAACAGGTTGGCTTCAGCGCCAAGCGTGACCGTGGACACGCCATATCATTGGCAGCGAACACAGAGTTTGAGTTGTACTATTTAGTCACTAACGGCTACAAGAAAATGTCGACTATTAATATTTGCAGTTATTTCGGATTAGTTTTATGAATGAAAGTTTTGTACTATTTTTTTGCATATCCGAGTTCTCACAAAGCAAGTTTCGTTGTACAGGACTCAGCACATTGACAATTTGCGCTGGTCGTTACTGGCTGCCGCACTCACCTACGACCCCCCCCCTCTCCTGGCGCCGAATACGACCCCACCTGTTGGGATTCCCAACCAACGATGTGCTCTGTCATTCACTGAGTCACCTAAGATTTTACATTGAGCATGCGTCCGCGATCCTACTACGAAAACGTGAAAATAGCAAGAAAGGGTAGCTTGGTCCGTACAGGATGACTTGTGCTAATTTGGCAGGATAAGATATAAGTGGAGGCGCTAGGACGCTTAAGCTATTCCTGTGACACCTCCCTTTTTCTAAACGAATCCCGTTTCTCCAGACTCCCATTCGAAGTACCTTGCGGCGAATAGATTTGCTATCGGAATGAGTGATACAGTTGTTTCGCTGTGATGAGGACATGTTCCGCGGCTGCGTTTGGCGCTTCGCCGACCAGCTCTTTTTTTTAAATACTTCGGCAAGCGACAGGACTCCATCTTTTCGCTGCATTAGTCGTTTCGACCTGCTGTGCCACTTACCTTACTTAAGCAACTTGTGATGAAAATTGGCCGAACGTAGCCACTCGACACGCGCCCCATCACCGCAGCAAACTGAAACTGTATGAAAGAGGATCATTCAAAATAGTAAGCGAACCTCTATCTAACGCACTGTGTTTGCGCAGAACACAAAGAAAATATGCTAACAGCAACTACTCAGACAATCAAATCACTTGGGATCTCATTGACCAAGAAAATGTAATGTCCCGCTCGTAAGAGTAGCTTCCGGTCCCGAATCTTCAGAAACCGCTCATTTCGATCTCAGAGAATATCTTCGACGAATTTGCTCAGCAGAGCTCTCGTTCGATAAATTCATGCAAAATGATGAGACATTCGTGAGGTCAGCCCAAAATGAGGTTCGGAATGAGGAACGTAATTGCCTTTCCAAACGAGGTATATTATGGTCTATTTATATGACCATCGTCCTGAATAAAAACCCGCATTGAACTTTGGTCAATATTTGGCTATTTTCTGTAGATCAGAGGTCCCTTTCCTGACAAATGCAAAGGCTGCTTCACAAACACAATGACATCACCATGCACAATGAGTACACGCAAGAAAATGAACAAATCACTCATGGTGACGTCTTCCATTGGTATTTCGAAATACTCCAGGTCGAGAAAGACCCTCCAGAGATGGTCAATTCGCTCTACATAAGTCTTGGTTGATAAAACTGCTGAATTCCAAATTGGCTGGTCCCGCAAGTAACTCTGTAGGCCACATCTCATTCAGAACCACAAGGCCCCCTATCCTACCTATTCTATAGTGTCTGCACTACTTCGATCTTAAGAGGCAAATCTCTCATATAAAAAAGTAGATGTTCCTTTCGGTTTAGGACCGACTTCTCTACTGGGAATTTCTGCAGAACCCGAAAACCGACAATGAGTGAATTCATCCGGCTCTACTCTTCCCTTTTCGCTATACAGCTCTTAGTGCCTCAAATGCTTTCCGCGATTGCCGTTCGTATGGGGAAGAGAATTCAATGACAGAACTTCTGGTGCAAGTTGACCTACTAGTTAAGAAGAACAAGGTTCTCACAATACTCGAAAGGCAAGGATATGGTCATGAGCGTTGGAGTGAATCATAAGACGACAGGAGAAAAAGAGCAACGAGGCGTGCAGTTCGAGGTGGTGTAGGCCTCATTAGACGAAGGAGCTTGGAATCTGCTTTTGTGCAGTCGTGACCAGTGAAAAAGGCACTTCCTTGGCGGCCAGATCCAGGTTGCCTACTGAAAAGCATCCCGCTTATTTTTAGTAGCAGAGGCTGAGCAACGTCTCAGACAATTGAGCCGTGCTCAAACAGGACGACCAAGCGGTCAGCGACATACCGGCAGCTGCAAAGTGACTCCGTCAGCGGTCATGGATCGGTGAAACTTAAGCAATCGAAAAATGTGAGTGCAGCTCACAAAATCTGAGTGATGCGTGAAGTGTCAGAATATCTCTGACATCTTGAAGCACTGCTGCATTAGAACAATTGAGTCCTGGAGCGAATGACGCACAAGTGACACCACTTCCGATGCCCCTCCATTCATCCACACTGTGCTCAACTTCCAACAGCAAATAGTCGAAGATCAAGCGAGACGGACTCGTCATGCTATTTTTTTTGACGATGTTCGGACCAGAGCGGTTTCAGAATGAATCTCCTGAATCTCACGGACGCCATCAACCCACGTCCAGAACTCTCCATGGAACACTGGAAGGAGTGAAAGACTTCTTGTTGTGCGTGCCAGGGTAATCCAGTGGTCATTTCTGACACTCAACGCGTAAGACAACTGACCAGCGCCAACAGATTCCGAAACTAATCCAGGACTACCGTACACTTTATTGGAGTCAGGAGTCCTTACGAAACTTTCAATCTCCATGATGAGTGAGAGGAGGCTGAATACTCTTCTCCTCGTCTCCCAGTGGTAAACGACCTGCAGGTCGGCTTGGTAGGGGCACGAAACGGTGCAGGGCGAGGCAGGTCACCATGTGACTAAAGTGGCTTTCTTGTACCAACAAGCTTCACAAGAGTTTACAAGTCCCATGAAAATGAAACCTGTAGTCAAGATGAACTAGCAGCAAGAACTAGAGAAAGTCTGAAATGTCTTCCCCCCTCCCCTCCCCACCTCTGTGCCCAATAGCAGGGTCTATTGTATTATTAGTATAAGTATTGCGATAGGCAGAAGGGCTTGCGAAGTTTTACTCAAAGGCAGTTGGCACGATAAATCCTTAAAGACGAGCAGATTAATACGACTGGCATAGCAGGATCCCGTGAACTTGACCAGGCTCTGCGTAGCGCCTTTTTCTAGAAGGGTACCCTTATAGCGCCCTAGCGTGCCATTTGCCTTCAAGATAAGGCAGAAAGTGAGGATAGTTTTTCACTGGAAAAGTGGACCTGTTAGTCAACATGAACTGAAGAAAAGCAGTAGCGGATCTGCAAAACGATCCTCTTAAGCAGGGCAGCGCCAAAATTTTTCATCTATGGTCAGTCTATACAAAAAGTTGTCGCAGGTGTTTTATTTCATGCGTCACTAATGAGTCCACTCTAGCGGACAGCTGTATGTGCTATATCCATAACTTATTCATACTTCAAAAAAACATTTTATGGGCTGCTCACGTTCTACTCTGAAATGTTGTCGTACGTGCTATGTTTTTCAAAGCACTTAACAACGCTGATGGGGCAACGTGGGTGACGGGGCATTCTCGAGCCGGTACGCCTCCGGCCCCCCCCTCCCCCTCCCCCTTCCCCAGCACCTACCTACCAATTTTCCACATTTTCCAGTTTTTCATCCGAGAATTTTCCATTGAGCGGTGAGTGTATATAGTACACATGAGGCAGGAAAATCACGCGAAAGTCAACAACCAGGAGAAACTTTTTCCGAGCGCAGCAATTTGCTCCTAAAGGAGATACGACCTCCCTTACCCGCCAAACACGACCCACCCCCTCCCCAACCGAAAAGTACGACCCCCTATGTGTTTCACACAACGATGCTGTACCAGGTCGCAAGGCTGTCTGGTTTGAACAATGGGTAGAGGAAAGTGCGCGCTGCTCACCTCGACAGTTCAATTTTTGAATCAGGACTCCTCCTTCTACAATATTCCATCGTGCTACGGGTATCAGCCGTGCACGCCTTGTCGATTTATCGCAACGCTTGCTTTTAGGGGTTCTCGCGGTTGTTTTATTGCTGCTCATAAAAGCGGTAGGTAGAGACGTTGGGCAAGGTAGAAAGTGAGTCGAAAACAGGTAGGAGGTGAAAAAAAACACGAATTTGAAGGCCAAAACAAGACAGACAGCGAGCGAGTAGTGGCTCCCACAGGCAGCTCCTCTACAAGGAGTGAGTTAGTTAGATAGTTAGCTAGTTAGAAAGAAACAGTAAGTGAGAGAGTCAAGGACTTCAAGTGAGTAAGATCAGGAAAAAAGAAGTTGTTCATAAAGATCTAGGCAACATATTCGTCGTCTCCTTTGGGCACTCATTTAAATTTGTGAAAGGAGATCCGTGATTGCAACGGGTTCTACATTTTTATGCAGGGTGGAGACCTTGCAATGGCAGCTTCGCCATCCCACCGATACCGAATCGCGTCGGGACTCGCACTTAAGCACCGGGGCAGCCTTCAGCCACTAGGCAGATCTAGCAAGGCACAACACAGGAGTGGCGATTTCCATCGAAGCTCTTGCCTCATTCTACCCAGCAGTACCAAGTTTCCCCAACAAATGGGGAGGTAGACAACCACAATGAACGATTGAAGTAGTGGCCTTGCTGCTTCAGGCACCGTCCAGACTTCGCGACGGCAACAATTCGCGTTCGACGACGATCGACGCAGTCGAAAGCATGAAGATCGATCGAATCGAAGCGCTGCCGTCGCGAAGTCTGAACGCTGCCTCAATGAGAGATATGTGACAGGAGAAACGTAATTCCCCGCGCCAGTGGGCGTCGCGTGCGACGTCGCGACCTTCGGTGATGATGATTCTAGGTCATATTGAAGGAGAATAGACAATGTATGGCCAAAAATAGTCATAAATGTCTACGATATCCTGGTCCACATGAAATCCGATGCTCCAATCGAAAGGGTGATGCAAATAAAGAAAGCCATACGATGCCGATACCATACGAACCGCACCATACAATTCTCTTGTCCGTCTCCCGTCAATGAGGATATGTACAGTAGCTGAAATCAGCCGGGGCGTGCCGGTGGGGGAAAGGTTTTGGCGCGGCGGTAGCCCCTTCACACAATTTATTGAACAGTCGAAGCCACTACGATTTTTGGGAAACATGACATGCAAACGCTGAGCCAGGATCCAGCCCCGCTAACATGTCCCGACTGACTTCAGTGTTTAGTAAACAACCGTAGGAAACGGAAAAGAATTTCAGGCGCAATTCGGCGACGGGGGGTCATTTTGTACTTTCATCGCTTCCCTAGTCCCGGTTTACGAGTCTCACTCTGATGGGAGCTGTGAACACTTGTGAAGTCCGAGCAAGGTCGTCAAGCCATCATGGTGATACCTGTCGATTCGAGAACAGGCTGTCTAGCCAAGCAAAAGTGCAAAGTGCCCCCCCCCTCGCCGAAATGCGCCGAATCGCCGACTGAGAAAATCTCTAGAGGGCGAATACGACCCCCTCCCTCATGGGTTTTGTGCAACGATAATGGTCTACAATCGATATAATACAGAATTCTATATGGCTAAAGTACTAATGTAATACTATAATGCTAATGAATAATCTCTGAAAAAGGAAAGCGGGACATGGAAGCGATGCTTATTAGCAACGGAGACCATCGACCACGATAAGGTCGTATTGCACCCGAAGAAGAACTCGGAGAAGAATGTATTTCTGGATTAATTGCTTGGCTGTATGGCAATGTTCCCGCATTTCGCACTATTTTTTTTGAATTTTTCAGCCTTTTTTGGCCAGGCTGGACTGTTTCTACACAAAATGAGGGCTTACAAAACTGGACTTTAGAATTAGGGCATGCTATTTCGACAGGAATAACCCAAGTGCCGACGATGTCCGCAGTACGTTACGCTACGTGTCACGGCATTGGCTTGAGAGGGTAAAGGATGAAGGATGAAGTTTTTTGCGCCTATCAGACTTTTCTGGGACGCAACACGCACTCTACTTCCATTGAGTATCGTAGCGGCTTATTGAATGGGATGTGGCCTATATAATAACTTGCGGAGCTGATGTACAAATCAGTGTTGGTATTCTTCTGAATGTATCTGGCACCAATGTACCGTCCGCTGAGGGTAGATTGCTTGGTTCGTCTGAGCGGAAGCGATCTTGGGAGGGAAAGAAGCTCGAGGATGGCTGAACCCCTTTTCAGAGTGTGAAAACCTTTTCTAACATCATCAAGAACATCGGTTCATCCTCACTGAATCTTCTTCTCCCCAGACTTAATCGGAGAAAACCCTGATCTCCCGGTCGTACCAACATAAAAAAACCACAGAAATGATTTGCAGAGGGCTAGGTCGTAAGAAAGGAAATTTCTAGCGATTGGCGGGCTATGAGGCGTCATGCGACGTCGTTCCATACCCTACTGAGTGTTATTTGCAGCAGCGGAATTGTTCATCCTTTCCGAAATTTGTCCATCCCTTGACGTCAGGGCATGCCCTGCTGACTATGCTCCCCTTCTAGGGCTCGAATACGACATGAATATTGGGGACTTCTCAAACGCTTCCTGCCCTGGTAATCATTCAACCATTCCTCTTTCGGGGCTTCAGAGGAACTAAATTTCCAGGATTCTTCCGACAACCCCAGCGCAATACAGACAAAGTCTGATAAGCATTACATAGAGAAAAAATTTCTAGTTTTTGATAGATGTCCCTAGCGATACATCAGCCGCACACGCTCGACGAAAAGGCACACAAAAAAGCTTTAAAAATCAGCAATTAAGCGCGGTAACACGTGCTAATTTGCCATGTATAAAGCGAGTCCCCGTGGAGTTAATTAGTGAATACAATGTTCTGTATTCTGGAAAATATAGACAGTGGACGTGTTATGTCAAATTGAAGGCATATTCCATGGTTCTTCGTAACAGTGAGCATGGGGGAAGGTAATGTGCTCCACAGTCGGCACTCAGGAAGCACTTTCAGACGAGGCATCGTGCCATAAATACGGTAGATACGGCTGCATATGTGTACTCATATATCCATGCAGCTCCGCATCCTCTTCATATCAATTCATTCTATTCATGTTATACTTCGCAAATGAAGCGATACGAGTGTCAGCATCGATGGGGCGTGCGCGCGCGGTGGGCGTCCGGACCGGTGCGTTGGACTTCATGGGGCGCTATAGGGGTGCCCCCCTTGGGAAAGGCGCCACTCAGCGCATGCTTGGGGGCGCCGACATCTGTCCTGCTAGCGTATTAATGTCAACGTCTTGGGCATTCAACGTGCTGCGATTAGATCCAACACAACGTACTGATTTTCAACCCCAATTCCTGACGCGTTTTAAAAGACTAATCGAGAAACACGTCCTGAAAAATGTCTTTTAGAAGCCCAAATGGGGGACAGAAGGAGGAACGGACGAACTGAGCTTACTCATGAACAATGAATGAATGAACATCGCTTTGAATTTTTCATTTCACATTTCAAAATTACATGGAAATGTATGAGAAGAATCGCTTGCAAATCATGATATGATGGTGCCATCTATACTATTGATCTTAAAGCCAGCCTAAAGGATAAGAATAAGAAAGTTGAAATGAGCTGGGGAAGTAAATTTTGGCTGCCACTCGCACTGTGGAAAAACGTTGAACCAGTTGGATCAAATTTCGCTCAGTCCAACCTAATACGCATTACTGCGTCGCCAGAATCACTAATGAGAACAGTTTGATGAAATGGAGATTTTGAGATTAGGTCTTTTCTAGGAATTTGATGACGTCGCTTCTCGAAATGCAAATTTTGAAATATAGAGTGTACCGATGTAAGTCCTTCTATAGGAGAGGTAGAGAAGAAACCTCAGTGGGAAACGCGAACATCATTTTTCTCGAGTGAAGTGTGGCAACGCATTCCTTCCGACTAGCTGCTGGTACTAGACAATTGCGGGTAAAGAATTCATTTGACCTTCACCACCCCTCTCTTCGGTTCCGTGCCTTCAATTCATGACATATTCAATCAAATAATTAAACTCTTGAGGTTAAACACAAAATTGGTGCTTTTCAAAAATAAGTCGACCAAACATCACCGTCTACTATCCAGTGAGGTGTACCTTTCAAAATGGTCACTCACTATATATAATTTGCCTAGTTTGTTTTTTTTGTTTGTTCGTTTGTCTGGAAATACGTTTCAAAGTGAATTACAACTTGGAGAGGTCAAGTTAGGGTTGGGATGGGTATGGTACGAAACAAGAAGTAAAAGTACGCGTGACCTATGCGAAGCCACGCCCAAGTGGGCAGGCATGCACCGAATATTGGCGGTGCCGCTGACAGAGATTCATAATCGCTTATAAAGCAGCCCAGAGATGGGGAAATGTGGATTAAGGTTAGCAAGGAAAGGTCATACTCAACAGGGGAGACACACCCGACATGGGGGAGGTACTTGAGGGTGATGCTTCCCACAAAACCCAGTAATTCGGTTTCCGAGAGAGTTTAGAAATCACAAAAAGGTTGATGCGGAAGGGCAACATCTGAAAAGAGTTGGGCATGCCTGGGGGGGTGTTGAGACCCGCCCACAGTGGGCGGGGCTTGCCTTCGATTATAGAAGTACTCTTTCCACAATTTTGTGTCCAGAGCACTCCAGAGACCAGGAAAAAAGTTTATCAAAGTCAGCGAAAGTGACGAAGGAATTACATATATGGCCGAGAAATGTGGGGCAGACACATTGCGGGCGGGGCTTGCTGATGTGGCCGGAGCCAGACAAAAAAAAGCGTAAAACCCCAGAGCACCGGAAAAACACTGGAAAATATATTAGGATCAGCGACGGGTCGGCGGTCAAGAAATTAGGAGAACACATGTTGCGGGCGGGCCCTGCTCCAAGGTAGGCGGAGCCGGACAAAAAGGACTGTAGCCCGGTTCCAGAGTACTCTAGACACCGGACAAAAGTGGATTAAGGTCAGAGAAGGGTCGCCGGTTGAGATGCGTGGCCACACTTGTTAAGGGCGCACCCTGCTCCGAGGCGGGCGGAGTCGGACAAAAAAGACTGTAAACTGTTCTAGAGCCCCTACAGAGCAAGAGGAGGTCGGAGAGCCCCAACAAAAAACATTTATCTTTGCTAACCAGTTGATTCACCAGCATAGAGCCACACGACAAACTTATCTGGGTTTGCGAAGCTATTCAGAGTAGCGATATAGGAAGACCTCGAGGAGATAACAGTAGCAATAATGCTTGAAGAAGCAGAGGCTGAGTGGAACATCTACAACGCCCACACCAGCCTTGCTAACACTGTAAGACTAGATTCCTTCAGCTCTCCCTTTCGGAGCCCGGCTATTTCGGAAAAGTTGCACAGCACTTGATCCCGACAGTATAAGACCCGAATCTACCAAAATGCCTCCAACCATCTCTCTACTGGACACAGCATCCAATTCTACTGTTAGCCCTATCTCAACCAAGATCAGCATGAGCCCTTGTTGATCAGTACCCACGGCAGACTGACTTCCGCCTACCACACATGAACAAAAAGTGCAGTCTCAGCCGTGGATCCTGCTCCTTACCATGCGTGAGGCAAAGTTTTCATCTGCAGTAGCGTATCACTTTCTCCCAACAATAAGCAAAAGAAGGATCTGAAGTGTAGTGACTCCTCCTACCCGACTTCTCCTATGGCCCCATAAAATCCTCCTCTACATGCTTGACGACACACAAAGAATGACAACTGCCCGCTGCTCAGGTCACCAGCATTCGATGGGCGACAAAGAAGACCAATTGTGTGAATAAATTTGTTAGACGAGAGTAACTCATCAAGACCATCATCAAAAAGGATAAAAAAAATCCAAGCAATATGAACTCTCATAGATTGCATACCTTCATTGCATTGGAATAGCGATTCTTCGAATCTGCAGATCGGGCACATAACTTCTAGACGCTACATGCACGTGAAGAAGCGCAACAGCCCATGAGGTGGTTGCTCTGAAAGCTGTTGTTACTTGTGACTCCAACGAACTAATATTCGTTGTATAGACGCTTGCGAATTCACGAGGAAGGAGCGCTTTTTCGGAACGAAAAAAGCATGTGGGTGGCCACGGGCTCGAAAACAGGAACAAAACGCTTCTTTTCACTCACGTCCGAGGAACGAATTCACCGCCGTAAGGAGCTTCCACGCGACCTATGCGCTCCTTTGTATAGATATCCGCTCATCATCAACAACCTATGGCGTTTTCTCAGGCAAACGTATCAGAAATAGCAGGCGTATTGAGACCTTCGAGCGCACATTGACTTATATTGAGCGTCTCTACCTGGAACGCAGACGGCGGTCTGGGTACCATTACCGGTAGAGGCATTTAGGGTGTAAAACAGGTATCATGTTTTCGCATTTCGGCTTCGCACTCACTGCAACAGGCGCAAGCTATCTTGCTTACAAGTGCACTTTTTCAACTTCTTGCTGCCCATAAATAAAATGGTAAGGCGTTTAGCGTCGATCACTCCCTCTTGAACTGCGCCACGCATTCTACTTCCATCGTGGTGCTGATTGAGTGCGACGCGACCTATACTTGCGGGTGCGAGGCAATGTACATGCCAGTTTTTTGAGCCTCCTACACGAATGGTGTACCAGTGGTGCCGACGGCGGGGTTATTCATCAATTTACCGTTCCCAGAAAGTAAAAGGCAGGAGCTGCTCCGGGATTTGGCCATCGCACCAAGCGCGCGGTACGAGTGCCTTCCGCCACTATAATACATCACCTCCGCCTCGAAAGTGTGGTAGCAGAACCAAAAAATAAATGTTATTCTGTGGCTCTGCTATGGCTTTGTTCTTTATTCTTTCTCCTGATTCTCTGCGAACCATTTCACATTGCTTTATGTTGACAATCTTTAGCTGAAGAATACAAAGGGTCAAGATATGCGACCTTCGACGGGAGCGTTAGTGATTGTAAAGTGTCTCGTAAATTTCTTTCCGAAATGTTCCAAAGATCACTAACGTTGCTGTTGAACAGGAGGGGGGGCATAGAGTACTAGTTGCGTTACGTATTTCCCAAAAATAGCGAAGCACAGGTCGGTCTGTGGGGAAGGCTGCTTCCCATCGTTGCGTTTATTCATTTGAACGGCAATACTCCTTACGAGGTCACGAAAGTCTCCACACGCTCTGACTGATATCACTTCGTGGCTTCACAAGATCTCACAATGCTTGATGCTTCGATACGACCTCCCTCCCCCCCCCCAACGCAGGCCGAACTTCGCCGAACTGTTCGTTTTCTAAGGGTGTTCTTATAAATGCGGAAACGGTGCAAAAACCAAAGGCTATCTGTTAAAAGAGAACTAGAGCAAGGAATGTTGCAGCCAAAATTTGTATATAAGGATTACCTTTAGAGGTAAATTATTCAGTCATACCAGGAAACTCCTAGAAAGATGCCTGTTCTACAAATGCACGAAGTTCAAGGGTGGCGTCGTAGTTATGAAGTGTTGTAGATCCTCACTGAAGACTTTCGATTCTGAACGTCTTAACTGCTGATGGGAATACACGTGGGACGGCGTGATCAAAGGACATCCTTGCAAGAATTTTGCAAAGCTTGACCATTTTTCGTACTTCGAAACCGAGGTATCCTACAGTGAAAAACAAGTGCCACGCAGTAACGCCGGCACCTTCACCAACATCCATTTATTTATACCTCAGTGCGTCATTTGAGGGCCTGATATAACATCTCAGGTCTGAGAAGAGCCCCGTTGAACTGTCCCAGGGACAATATCCCGACTAGACGTAGCACTGGGAAAATTTTCGATTGAAATGTGGCCGTAGTTTTCAAATAACAAACGGTATGTCATGACAAGAACCCTAAAAGAAAAAAAAGAAACGATATGAACATAGCAGGGTGAGTCTGAGGCTTTTTACTGATTAGTCTGTAGAACGAAGTCCGGATTATAGAGGATTACCGCTGCACGTGCACAGCTCATTCTATTGCGTTATATTTTCGTTCGGCAGCCGTACAACAAGGGCGTGGAAGATGCAAAAGCCGCACTATACTATTACACCAGAAGCGCCTCACGCATACATTTATATATCGCATCGAAAATCGCTGACGTCCGCCACGGAGGCGTCAGGGACAAGGGGAAGTCAGCCGATCAAAGGTTGGAATAGTTCATCGTCGGCGAACAAATCTAGTGTGAACGTTGGCAGGGTGTTCAACTAGAGGTCAGCTTCTAAGAGGTAGAAAAAGGATAAAGTTTTCGCCATTGATCAACCCCTTTTCCGGATGCGGCACGTATTATTAGGTCGTCCGGAAAGTTCTCAGCGTTTTGATTGCTTCACTTTGAACGATTATAACTTTCCTAATACTCATCGGATTTATCAAAATCAAATTACCTTTCGAATCAGCACACTTTTGTCCAGTGTGACACAGAACCCCCAACTTCGTCCAATTTATGGATAGTGTTTTGTTGAAACGTGTGGGCGGACGTTGTCATGCAACGAATCGGATCCTTTGTGTTGACAAGTGCTGGCTGCAGCTGGCTCAATTTTCGGTACATTTAGTCAATTACTTCAAGTTGGACTCTGCTGTGATGGTTTGGCCTGGTGACAAAAAGGTATACTCGAAACCCCTGAGACCGGGTAGGCGTGGCCGTATGTTCCAACATAACCCTGAGTTGTCTATGCTTCTAGTGAGATAGTTTCGTCTTGACGAAATTGTTTTCGTGTCTCTGTACAATACAGAACAAGATGACATACATGGCACGGAATTGGTGGAATATTCCACCAATTCCGTGCCATGTATGGTGATTTGAAGTCGTAGATGCAAGAAGTCCCACCTGCTACTTCGAAAGAAGAATCGAAGCCGTCCGGGTACTCGCCTCCTGTTGCACTACTTTTTGGCACTCCTCATAACCCTGTGACTTTCCCTATGATTCAGAAACTCAGGAAAAGGGTTCAATACAATGTGACAGCGGCGTACCCTATTGTGATATTCTTCGAATTCTGTTCTAAAAGCAAGTTTGATCACTAACTCTTTATTTTTAGAATAACTTTCCTAGGCGTAATTTCATTTCGAGCAAACGAACCTTTCATGTGCTTTCTAAAAACTATCAAAAAGCGAAACTATCAAAGGCGAAACTATCAAAAAGCGCGCAAACGCAAACCATTTCCAAACTTTTTTTCCGCAGCCCGTGTCGTACATCGTTGGAATCGTATTCTATGGGCGTTTTCGAGTTGGTTTTGACGAGTGGGTTCCACATGATTTGACCGATGTCGTCGGCCATTTTTGGGCATTGCCAACAATTCCGTTTTCGTAATTGGATTGCTAGTCAAGATGAGAAATGGATGCTCTATGATGACAGGAGACGAATATCCCAGTAGCCGGAGCAAAATGAAACTCTACGACATCACCCAAAGCCGAAAACCCACAAGGAGAAGGCTTGTGGTCTGCAGCGAGTATGATCCTACATCTTTCTGAACCGGCGTGAAAACGATCAGCAGAAAAGTACTGTCAGCGATTCGACAAAGTGCACCAGAAAACTGCGAAGTGTATGTCCGATATCGAAGAATAGAAACTTCACACTAATAGATACTCCCATTGAACACGCGAGACCTCATGTCTCAGTGATTAAGCAGCGATCTGATAAGTCAAACCACGAAATTGTGGATCAACCACACCTGGTCACCAGACTCTTTCGCCTACTGACTTTCAGTTTCCCAAGCTTGACAACCTCTTGAGGGGGGGGGGGGGCGGGAGGGGGGGGGAAACACTTCACAACCAAGGCTATGAAAAAACTGCCTTCGGTGAATCTATCCCTTTCACCAACACCAGACTTTTATGAATAGTGTCCAAGATCATTTCTTGTGGGCAAAATCGTTGATCTTGATGAAGGTTACTGTGATCAGTTGCATTTTGTTACAGCTGAGTTGTATTTAAATATATTACAGGTGGGAAAACCTGCATTTCCTTTACACTAACCTAATATCCTACTAATCATAATCGGCTATGTCCGTGTGTGTGTGGTGTGTGTGTGTGTGTCTGTCTGTCCTGTCTGTCTGTCACGAAATTCATAGCGCCTGAAGAAGACCTGGGCGGGGTCGGGTAAGGGTGGGGATGGATAGTGCATGGGACAAAACCTAAATAGCACCCCATGACCCATGTAAGCCCCCGCCCACAGTGGGCGGGGCGTGCGTCCAAATTTGGCGATATCACTGAAAAAGGTCAAAACTCGGTCCCAGAGCAGTCCCGTGATGAAGGAACAGTGCAGTTAAGTTAACAAAGGGCCTGACGCGACCAAACTTAGGAGACCACAGCCCGAAATGGGCGGGGCGTTCTTGAGATGGGCGATACTTCCCTGTCACTTAGAAAAAGGCTATAACTTGGCTAAAAGGCAACGGCGGAGATGGAAACAAGTAGAATAAGGCTAGCATTGGTTAGCGAGCAAACGGAGGAACACACCCGAAATGGGGCGGGCGTCTTGAGATGGGCGGCGCTTTCCATAAAGGTAGGTAACTCGGTTCCCGAAAATGTTTAGAGGTCGCAGAAAACTCCATGACGAAGACGAACATCTGTCAAGAGTCCACCATGTTTGCGGAGTACTAAGGCCCGCCCACACTGGGCGGGGCGTGCATTTGAACCGCGAGGTACCATTGTAAAAAACGTAATTTAGTGGCTAAAGCATTGAGATGGCGCAAAAAAAGTGGATTATGGCCCCCAAGTGATTCACATACGTTTTCTGTATTCTACAGAATGAACCTCACTTGTTTGCCTCTGCTATGATATCAATGTTGTTTACCATTTGCACATTCGCTTCCTCCCAGCCAGGAGTATGGTTCAGTTTTGTTGTGAAGCGGTTCTATGAATAAACATCCGCCAAACCTCGACCGGCAGAAGCAAGATGGAAGGAGTAGGAACAAGTGGCGACCACGGCAACAAAGTTACGGACCAAGAACAGAAGATGTATGCTCCAGAAGACAACTCAGCACTGAACTTCGTCGACGCGTCTATTCTCAGTAAGTTGGAGCTTCCCACATTCGATTGGCAATATTCTCGACTATCCAGAATTTTTCGCGAGGTTCACTACCTTAGTGGGAAGCAAAACCCAACTGGATGACACAACAAATTTTCCCTCCTCAAATCTTGCCTTCGCGTCGCGCTCTGCAGTCTATTCAAGGCCTTTCTATGACACCGGGGAACTACAAGATCGCCTTGGATATCCTAGCGACCCACTACGATGACAAAGTTACCATGAAGCATATCATCTACACAAAGCTGTCCCAATTACCCAATTGCGATCCAGAAGGACGCAACCTACAGTCCTTATACAATCAAATGTTCGCATTGGTTCGACAGTTTACGCGACGGACAGGACGATTCTTCTGAAACAGGTTTGGAGCGATTCTCCTCAACAAGCTACCTGCCAGAGTAAGAAGCCAAATTTACGACAAAACTTCAAACAGTCATAATCTCTCACCAAGTGAATTGCTTCACTTACTTACTGACATAGTACGTAAGGAAGCTACACTCTTCGAAATAGACTACCATGCTCGCTCAAACCATTTTACCCCTCTCTACTCTTCTACCGACGGATTCCAGCCGTACCACGCTAGTACCCAAAGATCACCATGGACGCGATGTCAAGCCCGAAGACATGCCCTTACTGTCAAAATCCTAATCACCCGTTCGTTCACGTGTGATGCGTTTCGACAGCGAATGAGCGGAGCCGTCAAGCTAAACGCTTGCACCTTTGCTACAACTGCCTATCAAATCAGCACACATTGAGTGACTGTGGTTCCAAACAGTCCTGCAAGTTTTGCGCAAGACGCCACCACTCTTCCTTATGCTCCGCACAATCAGGCCACGTAGGAGAACGTTCGAAAGGAAGAACCCTCCCTCACCAGGGAATACCTCACTTGACTGAAACCCACCAACATAATGCAGCTACAGCAACCAATAAGACCGACCCCACCTGTCATTCAACAAAGAATGACACAATCCATATCACTCGCAGTCTCACAACTACAACAACAAAAGGACTGCCTACACAAGCGACGCTGATGTGCACTCCGGTACGCCTTTTCAACCCATCAAGTACCTCGAGAACTACGATCGTGACAGCATTCTTTGACTCAGGTTCCAGTCAATCGTACATCACAGATGACGTAGTGGAGAGACTCGGTCTTCCAAATCTATCATCGGAGTACATTTCAGTATCAACATTCGGTACAACTACTCCTCTACAACTCCAATCTCGCAACCACATCATCGGCATCAGCACAGAGAAAGGAGACAGACAACTTCATGTGAAGTCGCTCCCCACTCTAACTGCACAATTGAGACATGCACATACAGTTCCTGCTTCGCAGAGTGATATTGTCACAATATCCTCCTGCAGACCTTCTATATTGATCGGCAACGACTACTTCTGGGACATGGTGCTCTCAGATGACTTCTACTACGAAACACTCCCGAATGGCTACCGTTTGCTCCATACAACCCTGGGCAACATTGTTGTTGGGAAAACTCTCAACATCAGGAATATACCGACTCACACCTCTTCCTGCGCACAGGACAATTTATCCAATCCCGCATACCACGATGACCTTTCCGAACTGGTCAGCAACTTCTGGAAATTGGAAGCTGTCGGTATTATGGACGACCCAACGCAAAAGGATGATGTCGTTTGCCTCCAGTTCTTCAACGACACTATCACATATAGTGATAAGGATCAACGATATGTTGTCAAACTGCCATTCAAATCCGACCCAAGCGGATTGCCTGACAACTTTACTTTGGCCTTCTCGAGGCTCAGAGGCCTCCTAAGATCACTCATGAACAACCATACCAACATGAAGAAATATGATGAAATCATCAAAGATCAACTTCGGAAAGAAATAATTGAACCAGTACCAACCCTGGAATTGTCAAAACCTTCTCACTATTTGTCTCATCACGGCGTTGTAAAGAGGGACAATAACAACGAAATCAAAATAAGATGTGTTTTCGACGGATCGGCGAAGATGAAGGGAAACATGAGTATTAACGAAATACTCCATCGTGGGCCCGTACTTCTGCCTGACCTTACCGGCATACTCATTCGGTGCCGATTTCCACCAGTTCTAGTAATTAGCGATATTGAGAAAGCGTTCTTGATGGTGGCACTCCATCCCGAATGTCGAGACTACACACGCTTCCTGTGGGTAAACGACACATCAAAGCCAGTGGTCTCAACCAATATCGTCACATACAGATTTACTCGCGTCCCATTCGGCCTAATATGTTCACCCTTCCTCTTATCCGGCACCATCCATCATCACCTCACCAAGGCGGCGACGACTCTCTCACAAGGCTTACTCAGAAACACTTATGTAGACAACGTTTTCTATGGTGTCGAAAATGCAGCAGACGGAAAGAAATTCTATGCCGATTCCAAGGAACTGTTTCGTCAAGCCGGAATGAACTTGAGGGAATATGCCAGTAACTCTCCCGAGTTGAACAAATTCCTTGAGGAGACAGATGGAAAGGTTTCTCGCACACAAAAGCTTCTCGGACTCCGATGGGATATTTGCAAAGATGAACTGATTATCAGCCTCCCGCGAAAGAAATCCGAAAGCACCAGGTGGACGAAACGTAAAGTGCTAAGAGAAGTAGCTAGTATCTACGATCCATTGGGTATCATAGCACCCGTCACTCTCATCGGAAAACTCTTTCTCCAGTCTTTGTGGAAAACTGAACTAAGATGGGACGATGTATTACCGAATGAATCATTCAATCAATGGCAACGTTTAGTCGAAAGTTGGTCTGATCGCACTCTGAATCTCAATCGCATTATAACTGATACTGGACCCGCGAGAACGTCTGATTTCGAGCTCCATGTGTTCACGGATGCATCTGGAAGTGCATATTGCGCAGTTGCATATTTGGTTCACCACCGCAAGAGTCCCCCACACCAAGTGTCTTTTGTGATGGCAAAATCGAGACTGGCTCCACTTCATCAGTCGCTAACGATCCCCCGTTTGGAGCTATCCGCTTTATGCATTGGTGCAAAACTACTCTCGTTCATTACCACACAAATGGACGTGGAAATTCGTCGCAAGTTTCTGTGGACAGATAGCACAGTTGCCCTCAGATGGACGAACACTGACAAGACCGTTCCAATCTTTATTCGCAATCGAGTGAAGACCATTCGAACGCTCATCTCGGGAGTTGACCTGCGATATGTCCCAACGAAAGAGAACCCGGCCGATATAGGCTCTAGAGGAACAACTTTCACCGAACTGCTTGCAGTGTCTCAGTGGTGGAACGGTCCAGACTTTCTGAAATGGGACGAAGAATCCTGGCCGCCGCCTACGAATAATGGAAATGCAACGGCTGTAATCGAGCCGTCCTCTCAAAACGGCAAGACAACCGAAATGTCTGACGAAACAATGAGGAGAGAATATTTCCCCACAAACTTCTCTGAAACAGTACCATGTTTGTCTACATCGCTTTTGGATACCTCTCGGTTCAGCAGTTGGAACTATTTGTTGAACACCGTATCCATAGTACTACGTTTTCTCACCATGAAATCAAAGAAGGCCGCTTCTATATTTGGAAGCCATGCTGTACTACTGCGTGTTAAAGCCGAACGAATCCTTTTCAGACAAGCGCAGTGCCAAACCCCTCCCAACGCAGATATGATAAATCGGCTTCACCTGTTCATTTGTGAAGAGACCAATTTGTGGAAATCCCGAGGGCGAATCGACAACAGCACCCTGCAACAGGATGCTATCACACCTACCTTCCTTCCTCACACAAATCGTATAACCACTCTCTTTATACTTCACATTCACACCGAAAACAACCATTGCGGCCTCAACCACACACTGACCCAACTCCGTCTTCGCGTTTGGATACCAAAAGGAAGAACTACCGTGAAAAAGGTTTTGAAGAACGAGTGTTTCTACTGCAAAAGGTACAACGCGAAGCCCTTTGCACTCCCACCCTTTCCCCTCCACCCCTCCCTTCGTGTAACACCACCTCGCTATCCGTTCCAAAATGTTGGAATGGACTTCTTTGGACCAATGTTCTACCGCAGCTCGGAAAACACACCCGCCAAGTATTGGATTCTTCTCCTCACCTGCCTCAACAGTCGAGCAATATACGTCGATTTGGCATTCGACGTTACGAGCCTCACAGTCATACATATATTACGACGCTTCATCGCTACCAATGGATGTCCCAATTTCATCCTGTGCGATAACGCATTATCATTCAAGGCCATAGCAAGATGTTACTCGTCATTCCCGGAAGCTAACTTCGACGAAGACATATTAGATTACTGTTCGAAGAAGCTAATACAAATCAAATTCATTCCCAGTCTGAGCCCCTGGCAAGGAGGTCTGTATGAAAAAATGGTGGATGTGTTCAAAAGATCCTACCTACACGCTACTGGAAACAGTCTCCTTGGCATGGAAGATGTCAAGACACTAATGAAAGAAACAGAAGCAATAGTCAATACCAGACCTCTCACTTATATCTCCGATGATAGAGAACATTTTCCATTGCGACCAATTGACTTTCTACGCCCCCACGTTCAACTTGCCGGACCATATCCACAAGTACATTCTGAAGAATGTTTCCTAACCACCAGCACACATCAAACGCTTACGGAAGATTGGATGCGCACATCGCAGTTGTTGTCAAAGTTCTGGGAACGTTGGATAACAGAGTACATCACATCTTTACGCGAACACTACAAAAACGTGCACCCAAAACCAAGATCCTATGTTGACCACCAGCCGAAAGAGAATGATTATGTGTTAATCCAAGATCCTTCGCTGGCTCGAGGCCAGTGGAAGATGGGACAAATCATTGGCTCTCAAGATGACTACCGAAGATCTGTGGAGATACGCTTAGCATCCAATAAAATAATCACTCGACCGAACAGTATGGTGCATAAACTGGAAATACAACCTATGTCGTCACCGATACCGCTGCCTTTGACTCATTGGACAAGGCAAAGAAGAAAACATCCAGTCATCCAATGGTTACCAGATCGAAGACCGGGAGTACGACAGCACCGTTACAACTAAGAAGACAGACTGACTCCAAAACGAAGATTTCATACAAATTCTAGTGATACCTTGTGTTGCAGATGTCTAGCTTTCAACCCCTCTCGCTTTTCTTTTTTGTTCTGCTGGGAGTTTCTGTATTCTACAGAATGAACCTCACTTGTTTGCCTCTGCTATGATATCAATGTTGTTTACCATTTGCACATTCGCTTCCTCCCAGCCAGGAGTATGGTTCCAGTTTTGTTGTGAAGCGGTTCTATGAATAAACATCCGACGAAACCCTCGACCGGGCAGAAGCAAGATGGAAGGAGTAGGAACATACGGGAACGTGCGAGGCACTCCCGCTGTGGGCGGAGCGTGCCCCAAAGTGGGTGGAGCCAAACTTAAAAAATTCGCAAAACGCTTCCACTCCACTCAGACACGAGGAAAAGTGGTTTAAGGTCATGGAGGGTCATAGATTGAGGAAGGCGGGGCATACGTGTAGGCGGGCGTGCCCAAGGTGGGTGGAGCCAAATCCAAAAAATTCGCAAACGGTTCCAGAGGCACTACCACGGGTTTCACAAGTGTCAGGCATACCTGTCGTGTGTGGAGCGTGCGTCAAGGTGAGCGGCTATATCACTCTTAAAAACTCCTCAAGCGGTTCCAGAGCACTCCAGTCTCTCCGCACTCTATGTATACGGCCCGGCTTTGCGGGGCGTCGCGCATACCTGGCATTCGTATGATCAAATGCTCGGGACTAATACCCGGCTTTCTCTCATCTGCCCACTTCATCAACGCTCCGTGCCACCACTCCATTCACTGTAATAATGCTGAAAGTAGCAGGTATGATGTTATTGGTCAAGGAATGTTGACACTGCTTTCAGGTTAAAGAAAAGCCTGATATTAGGTGGCTAATGAATGAGTGGAATAAGGCAACGCGGCGGAGCTGCGCCTGCTCGACGAAGCCGTGCTGTATCTCAGAAGAAGGCGCGCCGGTGTTCAGCCGGCAAGCCTGGCTGGATAATATAACCGGAGGGCGACTGCTTCTGATTCTTATGGGTTATATCACTGTATAGTTGCTTTAGGTTTTACTAGTTCTACTCGTATTCTCTTACTAGTTTTTACTCTCATAAACTTTCACTGGACGCCCGAGCCAGCGATACCGGTGCGAGTTCATGGAAGTCGAATAGACTTCTGAGAGCAGGGCTCTGAGCAGATCTACCCAGAGGTGGGGTCATATTCCATCAAAATTTTGACCTAAATTTGAAGAAAGGCGCAAGGTGTTACCTTGGTAAGCGAGCGGTCACACAGTTAGAGAGGTAGGCCGATCGGAGGACGGAAATGGAAGTTTTCGAATTACCTAACTAGCATCGTTTCGTAAAAAAGAAGCCATTCGTGATTACGTTTTTTGCTTTTCAATGGCGATAACCTAGCTCCTCACAAACACAAATTCGGTATTCATTTCCCGATGGTCTGGATTTGGAGTGTTTGGTTTGGTATGAAAAGATGTGCTTTTTTGTCTTCAGTGACGGATAATCTGATCAAATGCGATGCGGCGCAACACAGCTACAAAATAAGCCCTTCCGTAGTTGTCCCTGCTTTTTTCCAAAAACTGCATTTCCATGCATCCCTTCCTAACAAAAGTATCCTAATCTACATTTCTCGGACTCTTCAGGTCTACTCAACGGCATTATCGACCGTTTTAACACTGGAAACTGTGCATCGCGAGAGTATACAACCTTAGAACCCGAGCCGAAATTGTGTATCTATATGTATTAGGTCATCCCATGCAAAAATGTGGAGGTTTATCCAATTAGAAAGTAGAGGAGATCAGGAATGAAGTAATATTCTGCCCCCTTAAGTAGGTAGATTCTTTTTTCATCAATGACCTCTTTCGAGTGCCCGGGATCGTTCGAACCACTGCCACCTCGTTTTTCAACGAGAGCGAGCTAGTCTTTGATGCCAGTGCGCGGATTGACAAAACGTTTGCTGTTAATTTAATTTAATAATTTCGACTGGCCAGAACACGTGGAAATAGCATGACTGTAGGTCGCGCGAGAGACGATTGAACCCAGGTCCCATAATGTGTTTGCATTTGAGCACTGCCCATCTACACGATTACTCGAGCGCGGCAGTGTGACGAGCAATAGCTTCTTGTAGTTGTCGCTACAATCCATCTGTCAAACTAATTGTCGAGAAACCGGCACTATACACCGGCAATGAGCTTTTGCTCTGGAATAGAGCCGCGAAAAGCCACAATGCAGAAATCCCTCGCTATGAAGAAAATTTGCGTCGCCGCACTTTATCGCGAGTTCGGGCGGCTTCTCATTCGCATTCATAGAGAGCTGACGCTTGTGAGTTTCGGTTCGGAGTTCAAGACCACCCGTATTCATCTATGCCAGGGCGCGTTTCACAGCCGTTGAAAAAGGTCAGGCGATAAACATATGTAGCTGCGGCGCAGCGCTCGAATCGTACTGTGCTCGTACTTCTACAAGAAAATGAGAAAACATATCCTCTTAATTTCTTTCAATTTTTTTGGACTTGACTCGAACGTTGTCACGGCAGGGACGCGGGCAAGCTCAAAACGGTTCAGGAGTTTTGTAATCAGACATTCAGCGCTTGATTTTATCCACCCGACCCTTCCCCCCCCCTTGTAAAGGATACAGATTACGGGCTTTTCACTGGCCACATTTCTTTCGTTCTCCTTCGTTGAGCCAAAATTTTGCCAGACATATTTTGAGGACTAGTAATACGGCTACGGATTACGGCATTATTATACGAAAACTGCTGGCACTGCAGAGGAATTCACAGCGTACTTTTCTTCGATGACCGCGATTCCATAGTTCGGTGCTTGACTCTACGAATTTCTTTTTCATTTTTCGGGATTTGCTTTCTGTGGCTAAGCAAGCTTTATTAAATGCGTGAGCTGAGGGTACCAGCTCTCAGACGATGTAGCAAGTACGTAGCCCTAGTCTCTTTGCTTTCCTGCCATTCCTTTACCTGTTTCATCGTTTTGAATGGGATGACAAAATATCCGAATTGTTTCGCTGGAAATCAAACAAGTACGTGTATAAGGTTGAGCCGTCCACAATTTTCACGGTTTTATTAGACAACGGTTCGGCTTCCTTGCCGTCGTCGAGAGATTGAAAGAGTCCAAAACAATTGAATTGTCTTTCAAAAGCCATTCACAAAAAACTTTTCACGACAAAGACAATTTTGAGCATATGGTAGTAAACCTCCTAACGATATCGATTGATATGTTTGAGTTGGCTTACCTTGGTCTCAGCTACAGCTTGGGCGTGAGATCCAACGCCCAAGCTGTAGCACTGCTCAGGCAGCCTTCAGACTTCGCGACGGCAGCGCTTCGGTCGCGCGATTCGACGATCGATGCGCATGCTTTCGAGTGCGTCGATCGCGTCAAACGCGCGACAGAGTCGCTGCAGTCGCGGAGTCTGAACGCTGCCTAACAGTAAGCTTCCACCTCCATCATGATATGCTATCGTTGTGATAATCACAACAAGGGGTCGTATTCGAGCTCGGGGGTGGTAATTGCAGAGCGCTTTCTGAGGTGTGGAGTGTAGGGATGCTCAAATGTTGTTAGGTTCCGTGATGGAAGACTTATCCGTATAAAGGACACTTGAAGAGACACACACATGGAAGAAGCAACCTGCTAGCGGCCAGGGGGAGTGGGCGATGACAGAAAATACGATAGCCGCCAACAACGATGTCATGAATTGAAAAACAGACGGAAGTACACTTCCTGACCTTCGTAATCGCTGAAGCATAAGCATTTGTCCGCAGAAGACATCAGAAGAATAGCCTCAAACTCCCCGCTTTCTGTGGCACAGATCCATGTCGCGACGAATCTAAAGGTCTCAAAAATGACAACATGGCGCTCTATTCGATCAAGTGAGCACATCACTCGAGAGACGACGAAGAAAGCTCCCTGTCTGACTGGCGACGTCGTGGGACCAGTTGCAGTTTCTTGAGATATTTGTAAAATCAGAAAGGCAACATCTTATGCTCATTTCTTTCTCAAGTTATCTTCACTGATAAGAAAAAGTCAATCTCGACCGTTCAGATGGATATCAACATTACTGGAAAGACCTTTGTAGCGATCCGTTGGTGTTCTCGAGACAAACTTTCGGAGGCGCCTCTTTGATGGTACGGGGTGGTTTTGGAAGCAGAGGAAAAATGGAGCTTGCCTTCCCATCGTGCTACATGAACAGTCAGGTATACCAAGGAGTGCTTGAGTCCAACCTCTTGCCTTTTCTGAGCGGGCCACGACGCAGGACACATGTGATGCAGCAGGACAACGCCGCCGTGCATGTAAAAATTAAAATTCTACTAGAAAATGGCTCCAGCGCAATGGTATCGAAGTGATGGATTGGCCGGCGTGTTCTCCTAACTGCAGTGTACTTCCAAATCTTTGGGGAATCGTGGTTCGAAGAATCTACATAAACAGTGGGCAGTACAACAGCGTGCGAGACTTGAAGGAGGCAATAGTTGATGCATGGGGGAAACCGACGAAGACTCACGACAAACTTGTCCACAGCATGCCAGACAGAATGCGAAGCAATAGTGAACACTGGAGGAAGAACCAACTTCTATTTTCCACGATACATTTGTTTTTTGTTAAGTGTCTACATACTTTTGTTATTAAGAAATTTTTTAAAACATTGGATAAAAGCTCAGTAGTCCACAAAGTGTTTAGAAGTAGTGTATTCCTATGTTTTCGCTTAGGAGGAATTCTACAATAAAGGTCTCATCTCGCAAAATTCAAAGGCAATTTTGACAGAAATTTGAGGTGTCCACATACTTCTGTTACTCAGTGTATGTGCTTGCACAGAACAATCCCAATACCCGTAGCGGAAGCATTCGTTTCGGAAGTGTACCGAAGTCTTCCGACGAACTGGAAGTGGTGTATCGTCCGGGGGTAGGTTTTTCATGTCGGCCAGATCTCGTCCACATCACGACCGGGATTTTTTTCGGATAGTAGGCTCAGGGATAGAAAGAAAGTCCTGCTATAAAACACAAACCTTTGAAATTCCGTCGCTTTTATTTGCGAATGGCCTTGCGGTTGTTCACAGCGGAAGAACTTGTAAACGACTCCGAATGTCACAACGTGATCACAACGGAGAGTGTTCCTTGACAAGAGGGTTTTCTTGAATCGCTTTAACTCATTTGAAAAGTTTCAGTCTAGTGCTCCACAGCCTACTTTCCCTTCTACAAAAGCTCCACTCCCAAAAAAATTATGGGTGTCCAGCGAAGGGCGCTTCCCTAGAGTTTGGCTTGAAGCTATTTGGATTGTGAAATAGCCCGTTACAATGCTATGGCACAAAGCGTGTTCTAACTTACCATAAGCTCTCAACTTTGGGTGGCCGCGAGCGATTAATATTCAAATGCTAGCAAATGGATTTTTCATTTTCATGTCTTATTGGATTCATTGATGGGTCATTGATTTGGCTTATTTTTTGTGAACCAGTCGGATCCCCCGGCTGACCCGAGCTCTCCTCCTTAACATTAGCTGGCTTGGCTTCGCCCAGGCGCACTTCATAATAAGAACGGAATTCTTTCTTTCACCTAGCTACTCAAAACGCGGTGCTTTGATCGAATCGTAATAGATGAGCAACCCACGTGCGAGCTTAGCCCAGCTGCCATGCGAGCAGCTTGAGCAATAGCTTAGGGTGTACTAAATGGTTGTCTTGTATAGGGTGAGGGTATTGTCATAATCAGAACAACATCTTAGTTTGTTACTTTATTATGGACCAGTCGCCTCGCCGGCTAACGCCGCCGCGGCTCCTTCTGATACGGCCCGGCTGCGCCGGGCGGGCGCGGCTTCGCCGCACGCTTCGCCGCACGTACCTTCTCTCACATATTTCTAGACTCAACTGTATATCCGCCTTTTGTTCTGTACTCTACTTTTCTCCGGCGCTCGAAGTACTCTTGAGCTGTTTTTACAAATTCTTCGTCTGACTCCCGCCCACCTCAGAGACAGACCGCCCTCAATTTTGTGCCCCGCACTCTTCACAGGCGACCCCTGCTGACCTTAATCACTTTTTTTCCGGGTGTCTGATGTGTTCTGGAACCGTTCTGCAGGGTTTTGTCTGCTCCGCCCACCTCGAAACAGGCTCCGCCCCAAATTTTGTGTCCCACTGGCGACCCCTCTGCTGACCTTGATCACTTTTTTCGGTCGGAGTGCTCTGGGAGAGTTTGGGAGAATTTTTTTGGCTCCGCCCAACTCGGGCTGGCCCCGCCACAACATGTATACCCCAACATTTCTTAATCGGCGACCCCTTGCTGACTTTGAATTCACTTTATTCCGGTCTTCGGAGTGCTCTGGAACCGTTTACAGACCCTTTTGTCTGGCTCCGCCCACCTCGAAACAGGCTGCGCCCACAACGTTTTGCCCCACAGTCCTCACGGCGAACCTTTGCCGACCTTGGCGCACGTTTTTTCCGCCGTCTTTGCAGTGCTCTGGAACCGAGCTACAAACTTAAAGTGGAGTATCCTGCGGTTTAGGGCAAGCTCTGCCACTGTGCGGGCGATCCCAACACACTTTGGGCATGCCCAATACTCGCCAGATATTTACATTCTGCACTGAGCTTTTTGCGGCTTCTGAACACTCTCGGCGAACCGAGTTACTGAGTTTTATGCGAAGCACCGCCCAGCTTGAGTACGCCCCGCCCATTTTGGATGTGTCTGCCACAGGTAGTCTGGCGACTCCTTACTAACCTTATTCCCTTGTTTCACCATCTTAGGCTGCTCCGGAAGCGAATTATGAACATTTTTCTGTGAAACCCAAAATTTCAGTGAGTGCTCCGCCACAGTGGGCATTGCTTCGCATAGGTCAAGTGTGCTTTTTGTTTGTTGTCCCATGCTCTACCTATCCCCACCTTGACCCGACCTCTCCAAGTCGTTCTTCAGGTCGAACCCGAATTTCCGGACAGACAAACAAACTTACAAACAAAACAAAACAAACAAACTTACAAACAAACTTACAAACAAACAGACGAAGCGAATTATATATATGGGGTGATTATATTATCTTGCAGTTTTGCTAGCGGTTGTATCCTCTTCTCCTGCTTATCCTACTCAAGCGCGTACTACGCCCCCACCCCTCACCGTACCTCCTCCCCTCTACTTCCTTCGCTTCCACATACTCAGGTCCGGCTGAGCACGTGCAGGGGAAGGAAGCAGAGGGGAGGGGTCCCTGGGTGCCCCCCCCCGTCGTTCCACCCCACCCTGCACCCGCACGAGCACACGTCCAGCTGCAACGCTAGCAGCTCGTGCAATGGCTCGGAGTATACGGAGTGGATGTCATATATAGCTGAAGCTGTTATCACAGTCAAAACCTTGGACTGATACATCCGCACCATCTGTTACCGGTTTGTCTAGCGGTCGTTTTCTCCTCCCGCTAATTCAAACCCGTGAAGCATTTGCGGATGGACATACATAAATACATACAAAACGGCACACAAAGTTACTGGCTCATAAAATAAAAGGATTGTCATGGCTCACTTTCTTTGTGTTCCTCACATTTACTCTTGATTAACTCGCGCCTTTCTTGTCTTTCATTTTCGCAAATCTTCCGTTTTTTTTCGGAGTTTGTTTGTCCGCTGCTAATCTGGTCCGCTGCATTCAGATTAGCAGCGAGCAGGTAGGTGGGGGAGGGAGCGTATTCAGCAGAGATTCACATTCACAATGGCGTGTTATGATCCCAATATAATGGCTGTTAAATCATGGACCATAGCGGCCTTGTCATAAAAACCGGAGAGCTGATCTCTTGCACAATCATAAGACACTCCCTGTGAATCCGCATGCAGGAGCCGTAAAGACTACCTAGGAGTTAGGCTTACGCGGTTGTAGAAAGTCTGGGCGACGATGGCTTCACATTGTCGTGAGCGTGGAGGAGCGCTTGCATAGAAATATCTTGAGAATATTAAACATGCGTCCTTTCTGTAGTTTGCAATCCTATGCGAATTGAACTTCAATGATCCTATTGAACGAAGTGTCTTTTTTATTTCCTAGAAACGAAACAAAGAAACATGAGAGGCATCTATTGAGTTGAGATGTTGGATAATCGTCGTGTTAGAACGAGCGCACAGCTTGTCTGAGCTACAGCGATAGCCACCTTGGCACTGAGAGCATGCATTGCCTGGAGTGTAGATCTTAGTATCGGGTATATTATCTCTGAAAATACTCATTTGAGATATCAAATAGGATGGACTGAGGAAAAAGAAGAATAGTACCCAATCCCGTAGTAGCACCCACTATAAAAAGTATGGTAGTGGCACGCAATATAATAAGTATTGGGGCACTTGTTTTTCTGTGTAACAGCACATCCAATCCTTGAAGTGGTTGCCCAGGCCATCTGAAGTCCGTTGCCTTCATATTTCTCTTGTTACAGTATATTAAAAACGTTTCAAGAGAATCTGGGATAAAACTACGTCTCTCTATATTCGTGACAAATTCCACAGAAATAGGTTAGTTTTTCCTGAGCACCCTCACCCTGGTGAAATAGCTGATAGGACTACCCGACTGGGAACTTCTGAACGTGACTCCAGTCCCAACAGTACCGACCACTCTCAGCTGACTCCACCAATACTTGATTGCCTGAACGAATGGCTCACCTACGCATTGCAACAATATGACACAATAAATACGAACCTCAGTCATGGCATTAACGCGAGAAGAAACGCTGGCTTGTGGAAGACTATAGATGTTTTCCTGTATCCCAAATACAAGGCCTGAGGACGTGGAGCACCTATCCACATCTTTTATAGCCACGAGGTTTCCAAAGTGCAGTATTTCCATAGTAAGAAAAGTGATGTGCACCCACTACACCAGATTGCTCACTAGAAAAAGTTACGAGCGCAGTGTCTTTCACCCAGCTGAAGCTCAGCTGGACCCACAGAATCCTAGAAATATGGCGCACGCCGGTATCAAATCGTAGAAGTGTCCGTGCGAAGCGGGTCACAGTTAGTGTGTTGAAATATAATACTGGCCAATCAGCAGCGCAGACACCACGCACCAATGTCAAGTGTTGTTTCAGAAATTTTAGGAATGTGATGACGAGAAGCCTTTTAGCTTAGTTGCGTATCATTGCTTGTGCGTGTGTCATGACATGCATCTTCCGTAGTGTTATTACTTCTGCGTCAAACCAAATTTTCAC
>MU912325.1:3170-15045 GCA_036418165.1 Cooperia oncophora
GACCCATCGACCAAGCTTTGCTACCTTGCCGAGCTTTTCTAGTCCACGTGCAACCGTCGAATGATCATAGCTAAGCATGGTCGCCATTTCTCTGGTGGTGAGGTACGGGTCCTCCTCCACGGTGGAACGTAGTACTTCCAAATCCAACTCCATCGGCCGACCCGACCTCGGAGCATCTTCGAGAGAAAAGTCTCCTTTCTTGAATTTGGCGAACCAATTCTTGCATGTCATGTAAGAGATGACGTCCTCACCGTATGTATCCACCAGCTTGGTATGGGCTTCCTTTGCATTCCAGCCGAAATCGTGGAGCAAAACCAAACAGTGGCGCAGGTACGTTTTGTCACAGTGCAAATTGTGCGACATTGTGTACTGCAAATGCAAGCTCGGTGAGTGATAGCTAGTGTAATGAAAGAGTATAATGTACACGTCACGCACACGTGATGACCATCCATGCGAACGAAATAGGAGAGGATCAAACACGTGTATAAGAACTTATGCGACAACCTAATAATTATGGACAATTCAAAGAGCAAAGTTTTAAAACTTTTAAGAGGATTGAAATTTGGAAATAAAGAAAACATTTTCTAGGATGGCATTCTTTATGGATCTTTTGTGAAAGAATGAACAGTAGATGCTGAGTTGACAGTTGGAATTGGAAAGATTGGCCAATACTATGTCCGTCGGTGGGCTCACTAATTGAGCTGAAAGTGCAGCTAGCTGGGGAACTACGAAAAGTCATAGTAGTTCCACTGGGTTTTTTCTACTTGAGTGGATAGCACTTTTTATGGGGCTTTAAGCGCTGTGACCTTAACTAGGGTTTTCCTGCTAAGAAAGACACAAGAATTTGCCTTGGAATGAAGGATTGACATTGAGAGCCAATAATAAGAGCTGGTTCAAAATTTGTCATTGTTTACCACCACATTGCTGAGCCAGTACAAGGCGTTCTGTATGGGAATGTTCACGAAACCCCTGGGAGTTCTTTGCGCACTGGAAAACCCATTTAAAAGTGCTGGGAATCGAGTGCTTGCCCCAGTAACTCGCAAAGTTCCCAATTCAAATAGCAACAAAACTCTTGTTTTTGTCTTCACTTTTTAATTGAGTGAATGTTATAGAAGAGAGGGCTCCATAAAATAGGCACGTCGCCCTGGCTTGCCCTCTCGTGGTCTGAAATCAACCAGTGCTCGAGCTTTTTTGAAGTTAAGAAGCGATAATACAGTCCATATGCTGGTGACGAGTAAAGGGTGGCCGTGCACTTCATTTGAGTGTGGCAGTGGCTGCACTTTCGATAGGATATTGCTACATGTAGTTGAATAAATACGATCATGTTTTTGTCCAGCGCAAGACAGGATGAGTTGTATCAAATGAAAATATCCCGCTAACCACAGGGGTCGTTCACGACGTGGAGCGCTTTTTGAAAACGGTTTTTTGCATGATGTAGGGGCACGTGCATGGAGTACCAAACTGATGTTCATTTTTCCTGAACGCCTCTGGGAATACCAAAAAAGGAGTGAAAAAGAAGTCCATGGAAACCGACTGTTTTTGAGCCTCAGTGGGCTCTAAATCACTTGCAACTTTGACCAGTTGCTGAGTGGAGGGTCCTTATAAAGGTACTATAGGAATCGAGGAGGAAAATAGTCGCAAATGGGGTCTTACTTGAGGCACGTGATTGAGAGTGAGCGGCTCTGAGCGGCTCGTCAGGAATATTTTCTTCAGCGATCAGATGGTCTAGTGGATAGCGTGGAGATTTCTCAATCGGACAGAGAGGGTAGGGGTTGATGGTTCGACTCCCCTCGGCTTGCGAGTTTTTGCATTTTTTATGTTTCCGCTGTTCTCGCTTCCATATATGTCTGTTTATGAATTTTACTCGGATATCTACCATTTATAGGCACATTCTAAATAGTTATACCCCATTAGTCGGTGCTATTCAACAATTTCGATTTCACATACCATTAGGCAAGAACTTTACTGAAAGTTGATCTTTATATGGTATGGTAGATAAATGATGGTAGATATCCGAGTAAAATTCACAAACAGACATATATGGAAGCGAGAACAGCGAAACATAAAAAATGCAAAAACTCGCAAGCCGAGGGGAGTCGAACCATCAACCCCCACCCTCACTGTCCGATTGAGAATCCTCCACGCTATCCACTAGGCCATCCGATCGTTGTAGCTGAACACCGCTCCGATCGTTGAAGAAACCATTCCGACGAGCCGCTCAGAGCCGCTCACTCTTAATCACGTGCCTCAAGTAAGACCCCATTTGCGACTATTTTCCTCCTCGATTCCTATAGTACCTTTATAAGGACCCTCCACTCAGCAACTGGTCAAAGTTGCAGTGATTTAGAGCCCATTGAGGCTCAAAACAGTCGGTTTCCATGGACTTTTTTTCACTCCTTTTTTGGCATTCCCAGAGGCGTTCAGGAAAAATGAACACCAGTTTGGTACTCCATGCACGTGACCCCACATCATGCAAAAAACCGTTTTCAAAAAGCGCTCCACGTCCTGAACGACCCCCTGGTAAGAACGCATCATGTGCCATATTCAAGTGAATTATGAAGCAACGTCCTCTAAATCTCCTTGATATGGGGCGCCCATGTAGCCTTCTAATGAACACCCCTCATAAGAAAACTATTACTATTGCTATTAGAAAAACTGAAAACTGTTACTATTAGAAAGAATTTCAGCACTTCGAATTTTTTTTTGGTTGAAGACGATGATTGAATATGGTATATTCTGAGATACCAAAAGGGAGTGATTAAACCTTATCAACGTCACCATTGGCGTTGACAAAGTGCTGTGCTAGGTGATCCATGTAAGAAGTGTCCTTTCTGTTCATGGAGAAAAGTTCGTAGAGCAGACGGTTGGTGTCAACTGAAAACGAAGCTGCGCCACTTCTGTGGGGTCTCCAGTTCAACGGCACGTACCTGTTCGGTGACAACTCACTCGTGTGGTAGTCAGTGTTAGGAGTAGTAACCATCCGACTATATGAATCATGGTGGGGAATGCTGTTGCGATAGAGAAGTGAGTGAGCTTGGAGCTTTTATGCCAAACTCTGACACTCTGGAAGCAACTTATTCAGGGTCATCTCTTAAGCGGCCGATTTAATTATTTGCTACGCTCTCCTCGATATAGCTTTCCTTTCTAGGCTACTCATATGTTTAGAAATCATTCCTCTGACATTCGACAATGTGTTGCTTCGTTGGCGTTCAATTAAAATCATATTGACGGGAGCGAGAAGAAGAGCTCTTAAAATTGAAAATGGCGATGACTTTACCAGCAACCATGCCAAATTCCGCGCATAGACAGAGAACATTTGCAAAGCTCAGTGTCTACGCGGCTCACAGTTCCTTCCATTAACTGGCCACTGAGTGTTCCATTCAGAGCACGCCATCGTTCTATAACCACAACAGGGGTCGTATTTGACCTCGAGGGAGGGGGTTGTCGTAAGCGCAGGGCCCTTTCTGAAGTGAGGGTGCAGCGATACCCAGATGTCGTTCAGCTTCAATGATGAAAGACTTATCCATGTGAAGAACCCCTGAAGAGACACACACAAGACAGCAACCTGCCAGCCCAGAAGTTTGGAACGGGAACAGTGGGGAACATTGAACACGATGGCCGTCATGAATTAATAATTAGGTGAAAATACACTTCCGAGCCTTTTTGATCAGCACATCTACTAGCGCAGAAGAAGCTATATCTAGTAGTTGCACCAGTACCTCTACATGAGAACTATATGCATGGCGCATTACTGCGGTGATACCAGTCTACACAAAATGAACTACTTCCTGATACCCTTGCGGAAACATGTGTTTTAGAAGCATACCAAAGTCTTCAAACGAAATGGAAGTTTTACGGCGTCGGAGAGGTGGGGTTTCGTGTCGTCAGGGGTTGCGTACTGATCACAACGGGGGATTTTTCCGAATAGCAGGCCTAGGGATAAAATGAAAGTCTTGCTGGAAAGTAGAAACCTTCGAAATTCCGTCACTGCTTTTTGTTTTACAAATGGCCTTGCATGAATATTGTTATGGCAGTTCAAAGCTAAGGACTTGAAAATGACCCCAACGAGATCAGAAAGGAGAGATTTCCTTGAAGAGTGGTTTCACCTAGTGCTCCACAGCTCTGTCTTCCTCTCTTCGGAAGCTCCACTATTAAAGAAGTTATGGATGTTCAAGCGAAGGGTATTTTTGGGCTGCACAGCTCGAGATTTACGAGATGTAATGTACATATGTGATGGAAGATAATTATGGTAAGAGTGATTAGGCCAATCGCTGCTGTTCATAACATCTCTGTAAACAAACCCATGCATTTGGAATAGAGCTAGCTTAGCGGTCGTACATGATGTCGTTACTAATAAGCAGTGAGGAATGAGTTCTGTTGGAATCATTGAGATCGTTATACTTGAGTCATATCGATCGCATTGTTGTTGTGAGCGGTGAAGCGGATTTTCCCATGTTACCTTGTCACTTTTAGCTCCTATCACTTCCGTACCCGCTAATAATATTCCCGTCCCATATCACTATCATATCACCCTATATCACCTCTCGGATCCAAGGTCCCACGTCACCTGCGTTACAAATCCTCCTGATGATGACCCTCCCCTTTCGAGGCCCTTTATCGGATCTTATCAACTGTTATCACTTTCTGTCACCCGCCAATAATGTTCCCGTCCCACACCCTATATCACCTCTCGGATCCCCATATCACTATCATATCACCCTGCATCACCTCTCGGATCCAAGGTCCCAGTCTTTCTGTAACTTGCCTTACAAACCCTCACGATGATGACCCTCTCCTTTCGAGACCCTTTATCGGATCTTATCAACTCTTATCACTTTCTGTCACCCGCCAGTAATGTTCCCGTCACACACCCTGTATCACCTCTTGGATCCAAGTCAACCTTATTTCCACTGTTTCTGTCACCTGCGTTACAAACCCTCCTGATGATGATCCTCCCCTTTCGAGGCCCTTTATCGGATCTCATTAATTGCTATCACTTTCTGTCACCCACCAATAATGTTCCCGACCGAGCCCCCATTTCACTTCTTGGAACCAACGTTTCACGCTTACTGTGAGGTTTGCTATGAATTTCTATGGACACACAGACACACATGAACGGACATAGCGGATTATATATAGTAGGATTACTTTCGTTAATAGCTTTATGACTCACCAGTCAGATCGCCCGGCTAACGCCGAGCTCTCCTACTCTTAGGCTCATGCAACTGCTTTAGAGCCTCACTTCTTAGCTCGTGAAAGAAAGGAGCAAAGTAAGGCATAAGCAGGGCGATACTACTGTCTTAGGCATTTATGATGCTCTCATGGTGACTAACCGCTGTCTTCTAATCAAATAAATGTAGAAACGCGCCATATGATCGCAGGGCACTTTCATAATGAAAAGTTCAAAATCTGGTCATGGATAATCGATTACTCTCCTCCCCATCTTATGACAGCCATGGATGCTTCGGTTCCGCAGTCGCTGCGTGCTCCTGTTCAGGCGAGCGTCGGTCGCGCCAATATGGTACCCCTTCACCTCACCTATCCCCAAACTAACCTCAGCTATTCCCCGCTCAGCCACCCTACAGGTCACACTCAGCTGCTACGCGAAGCCCGTGCAATTTTTTTAGGAGCACTAAATGGTTGTGTTATGTTGTGAAGGGTGTTATGACTATCAAAACGCTACCACAATTTGATAATGCAACATTAATCGGTTCAGTTCCGATTGCGGTCGATCCATTTTCTTCTCATCTTATCGCAACCGTAGACGCCTTACCGCCGCAGGCGCTATGTGCTCCTATTCGCGAAATCGCCTCATCTGGTACCCCTTCACCACATCATATCCCACTGACCCTATTTAACCGTCGCCCACTCCCGCACGTGGTATGCAGCCGCCACGTGAGCAGCTGGTGCAACATAGGGACACTACGCCGCCACTGTTCTTACCACCGCCTTGCTCGTGCTCACGTCCAGCTCCCAAGCGAGCAGCTCCTGCAATAGCACAGAGTCTATCACAGTGGTTGGCTTAGATAGCGGGAGCGATTCACAATCCAAACAACTTCTTAGTTCGTTGCTGTAACATGGATTAGCTTGCAGTTTTGCTAGCGGTTCTTGCCGCCTGCTCCTATTCAAGCGTACGCTACGCATCCCCTTACTGTACCCAGTTTGCCCGATTCAATCCATATGCCTCCTTCCCCTGCATGGGCTCAGATCCGACTGAGTACGCGCAAGGGAGTGAGGATGGGAGAAGGGGGTCACTCGATACTAACTCCCACCTTCCTCACCTCACCCCATTCCGTACTCGCCACTCCACCCCACCTTGCCCCTTGCACGCGCTTACGTCCAACTGCGAGCAACCCGTGCAATGGCTCGGAGTGTAGTGGTTTTCTTATATAGTGGAGAGTGTTATCACAACCAAAACAACTTCTTAGTTCGTTACGGTAACATAGATTGGCTTGCAGTTTTGTTAGCGGTTGTTTCCTCATCCCTTGGTGCGCGTTTCTACTGAAACGCGCGCTACGCACCGACACCCAAAATTACTGTATTATAGAATGGAGTGATTATGGCTCATTTTTATTGTGTGCCTCATTTTTATCCTTGATTAACGTCCCCTCTTTTTTGCCGTTTATTTTCGCACATCTTCTATTTTTCGGTGTTGGTTTGTCCGCTCCTGATCTGGTCCGCTGCTACCAGACCAGTAACGCACAATGGGGGGGGGGGTCGTAGCGAGACCCTTTTTTAAGGAGGGGGGTCGTATTTATTTATTTAGCAGAAGTTTATCGCAACGCGATGGCCTGTCCTGGTCCCATTGCAAGTGGTAGCTAAAAGACCTTATAGAACCTTACTGTCTGAGTGGCTCTACCAGTCCAAACGCTTCGTGCATTGGTAGTTCACGGAGCCTTGGCACGAGCATAAATGCCACCTTTTAGTTTGGTGAGAGAACGCGGACAAGCTGACAGACGCATGGCTGCACTCAGCGAGGCCTCCTCAACTATTCTTGCTCGGAAATGTCGGATAGCTTATTGTTACCAAGAAGGTTCAACGCCAGACGATCTACCTTTTCCCACTGTTTATACAGAAGTTATGATGAACAGAGGTGGTGTAATTGCAATGCCGTCACATTCTTCAAGCACGGTTGGGGTTACAACTCACTTAGGCGGGGTTCATTCACTATGAGATAGAGAAATAAGAAATCTTCGAAAAACGAAAAACAGGAAGTGTCTACATTGATGCGAAGAAATGGGGAACTCGTGGGTAAGGGTGGAACGCGACAATCTGCAGAGCGCCGCAATTTCGCGGAATCGGTTTTTATAGTCTCTGTTGCTCTCTTGATTTTGGAGCTGTGATTTCTTCAAAGCTGCCGTTTATGAACGCGGCCTTGCCGTCTTTCTGACCAATCAAGCCTCCGATCTGCCACAGTAAGTGGCACCATAGTCTTCCAAAACAATAAATACATGGGAACTGTCCGCATTCCGTTTAAGCCCAATATTGGCAATGTTGCATTCAAAATGTTACACTGAATCTTAATAGGCAGTGAATGCATGGCCCACCTTCGGGGGCTTGAACTTTTTTTATACGTGAGAGTTCATTCCCCATGCCACATGAATTGTGAGCTCGCTATAGTCAGGGGGGTTTCACAACTTTTTCTCCTTCGGTACACTGACGATAAAAGCACGGTCCGCGATAGCAAGCGTAAGTAGTAGTATCGAAACATGGAAGGGATTTAGTCTCAGCGATTGTACAAGTACAAGTCGAAAAAACGACGTTTGAAATCTAGTCGAGTCAGCTGGATCCACTGAACCTCACGACCCCTTAAGCGACATTTGAGCTTCGATTTTGCGCTGTAATCTAGTAGCATCGTAATTCGCTCTCGTACTTCGGGAAACGGAGGAGGAGCTTCTGCAAAGAGGGGTGGGGGGCCACTAGAGCAACTCAAGGCCTTAGCTGCTTTGCCTCAGAACCATCCCCCGCGAAAATGAAGATACCATTGCGAACTACATTACCTATTCAACCTAATCTTTTACAGTTTGATAGGTCATCGGAGCCAAAATTCCATGTTTTTCAAGTTGTTCTTTAACGTTCAATTCCCTGCTACTCCCGAAATTAGACTCGCCCTTGCTTGCTGATCAAGTTTGCGACGCTGTAACCACCACACACTCGGCGTAATAAGGAAGCCCTCAAAAATATGAAAACATGAAGAACTTGAGAATCGACGGCGGTTGCAAAGGTCGGTCGACCGCTCGATCTCGGTTAGCGCGTGGTTGTCGGAAGAGCGAGAACGGGAAGCTTCCAGGTAATGGGCAGTCCTACACACTAATGATTATTACCTTGTATACTGGAGGTCTCATGCAGTAAAAGAAAATTTAGACTGAAATCTGAATCGAAAGCATAACATGATTTTGATTGTGAATTACTTAGTTATCTTGGTTGCATGTACGCGAATGAGCGAATTCGCGATTAAAAAAATTGACTGAGAGTTTTACAGGGCTGGCGGCTAACCAGAAGTCGGGCTTTTATTCTGTTCGCCACAATCGAATTATCGAAAACGACTTTGAATCTTTTGAAACAAACATCAAATAGTTTTGTTATTCTCAATGTCGAAGCTGAATCTGTGTAAGTGCTTACATAGTGAATGGACAATAGTGTTTTTCATGGCTGCAGGACTCACTCAACTAGTCGTCGTGTGGTTTCCATCTTTTACAGGATACGCAGTAAATAGTCTGCGGTTTTCTTCTGATGTTGTTGTATGTGTACTACTATCTTGTCTTGGTTGCCCATCCTGCGCTGGAGTAAGTGAAGTATTTCGGCTAGCTGCTCCTCCATGTGGTACGTGATCGCCAGTATTGTAAACGTAGAGATGGGAGACGTTAAATGTTCATTCCCTAGAGAAAACTGACAATCTTACTTGTTTATATATCAGAACACAAGCAATGAGTGTCTATAATGTAGTGATACCACTATAGTATCTTCACTCTTCAACAAGTACGTACAAAACTCACCAGCCCTTTTGGGGCAACAGGCGGTGATTCCATGATATGAGCCGTGTGGACACACGGCAGTACCGCCCTCAATCTCTCGATTGTCTTATTCGCACTGCTTGCAGAGCCCTCCTCTATGATTAGCTCTTCTTCGTACATTGAACTTCTTTTGTGAAAGGAAGGTTTCTTCGGTCTAGAATATGCGGAAACACCAAATTTTCCCATTCAAGGAGAAGGTTCACTAGAACCTGGAGAGGAAAACTGATGGAGATCAACGGTTATGATTTGAATCCGAAAGACTAGCCAATCCCGAAATATTCCATTTTGAACCTCCAGGTTGAAATCATATGTAACGTTCTGGGCACCTTGTGATAAAATTTCCATAAAATGACATGCGTAGTCTGCAGGAAACTTCACTGATACCCCTTGAAAATTAACGTGCTCATAGCACTAAGCCTAAACTTTATGGGCAGCTAAACGAAATGAAATATTTCTGACACCTTACATTTTGAAGAATGAAGTCATCATGGCTGCGTGTCACATTTAGACGTTACGGCTTTGATGGTGTGTTGCTGTTTTGAATTAATGTTGTCATGTTTGATCCAGCACAACTCAAAACACTCAAACGGAAATGCAGCACAGAAAGCATACTACGCCGTGTTCGAGCGAAGTCCACAACCACACCCAAAACTTTGGGGCATGAACTGCATGTTTTATCCGCGCAGAACTTTGTAACAGTAGTCTTCAACAAAATTAAGTGATCCTTCACTCTCAGTTTGAGCCAGATCTTCAACTCTCAATGTCCTTGAATTTCTCATGCTAAGCACAGAGACTTAAATCCTTGAAACTCAAGTTTGGAGCGGAGGTGCTTTGTTTCCCGCAAAATTTCTTCTGACATTCTAGAAGGAGTACAGAAACGTGTAAACAAAAGAAAAATGAAATGGATTTATCAGCGTTAGTCACATTGTAACATTGCTCCTCCTGTGAAATCAGTAGAACTCAGGGGGAGTTGTATGAACAAAAGGTGGTCTTCGGTATGAGTCTGAAAATAAGTATAAGGGAAGGACGAAAAGCAAAAGCCGAGATACGTGCGAGAGCAAGAACTACTGTTCCGAAACTTGCACTAACCCAGGATTTCCAGTATTGGGAATCTTCTGATAAGGTACTTTTGCGACGCGTGTGATAGCCCATAGAAGTTTTCCAGGACTCTAAAGCATTAATGGAACAAAAGTGATGAAGAAAATGATTGGGTGCAAAGCACTTACATATAAGCTTCTTGGTGTGGTCCAATTTCTTCACGTCTCACATTTTGAGCGGTACGCCACAGCTAAGAAAGAGCGTAAATTTCTTTTATTTGTCGCACCTGCGAGGCAATACTTACAACTTCAAGGAAGCGTGCAGCGTCCCGGTCCTCGTCTTCAATTTTCCTGTAGATTCTTCTCAATGCCACCATTCTTGTATACAGCGAAGGATTAGATCTCTTTAGTTCTTTGTCACATGCCAGCTAAACAAATCTACAACTCCCATCAGCTTTGCTGACAATTTCTTATAATATTTTGTTTCGTCTCACTGCAACACATCAAATTTCTGCCTTTTTCGTAGGGCGTGACGAAAAGCAGTAATTTTGCCGTGACCTCACGCGACTCCCCTGCACTCTCTCTGTCTCGCACGGAGCGTTTCTCTCTCGCACGGAGCCTTCTGTCAAGTCGCCTTCTTTATAGGGCATTTTGGGGTTGCTCCACGATGGGTCCGACCGCCGCTACAATTACTGAGTATCAGTTCTTGCACAGAAAATGAATTTTGAGCCACATCCTGGCCTGATCGACAGTCTAGCGCTTTACCTCCCCGTTTAGCCGCCCGGCCAAACCGTCCTTCCTCGTAGCTGCTGCTGTGAAAGCTCAGTTCTGCTCCCCACATTCTTCGCCCAGTACGCCATCTACCGCAGTGTTCGTACAGGTATCACGTCGTCATGAGAATCAAAGTATACCGCCACATTAAAAACAGTGTAACCCCGTCACCCTTTTCCTGTCCTGTATTGATCATGTAACAACCTTTTCTGTCGTGCTTCACAATACAGATGATGAAATCTCAGAGACTCTGCTTCGTCTGATCTCATGGTGCTCAGATCCCTCCAAATCATATCGCCCGCGAACCAGAGTTATGAATACCCGGCCGTCTTCAGCGCCTAACTTTTTGGCTCTTCGCTTTTCGGCTCTGATCCACTCCTCGTCCCTGGTCCTAATATTTTGCTGGTCGGCTATCATCGCTTATCCTCTCTCTATACGATGCCAGGACTCGTCCTCTGCTGCAGCCATCCTATTCACAGTTTTTCTTCTATACCTCGATTATTATGAGCTTCACTTCTAATGCCTTCCGGTGCATTCATAGTGTTCATTCTACTTGGTTAAATTTTTGATGAAACTTTCCCTATAAAGTTGATGGTACCATACTTTGTCCAAGGCGTATTTTGTTAGGTGGGTTCCTGTCTCCGGTCGAAGCCACTGCGGAGCAAGAGAAACCACACTATCTCCTTAGCAACTACGGTGGCACGGACTCCCCGTCATGAGCAAGTTCGTAGAACGATCCCAGTAATATCGATTCCCATACCTTTTGACTTCCAATTATAAGTAATAAGTATTGACTGACAGAGGGTGCAAGGCAAAACGCATTCAGATATGAGCGTAATATGTGTCAGCACGTTAACTGTTTATCACAAGCAAGGTATTTGTATTAACCGGGCAACATTTAGTTAGCTGGTTCGTTGGGGCAACAGGACCGCTGTAGCCCTACCTACTGCAAGGCAAAACCCCGAGTAGCGCTGCTAAGCCCTTAGCATCACCCCTTCCAGAACCGTTCCGCGGTTGGGCTTCGGCAAGAGCCATCAGTGCACAAGTGCCCCT